>JAAAKG020196110.1:0-24069 GCA_010014905.2 Druon quercuslanigerum
CCCTACCGAGTGAGTCACGCCTACCCCGAAAGGGAAACGGCTTAATGGTGTAATAATAATAATAATAATAATAATGAAGATTAAGAAACAAAAATAATATTCACGATTTTTCCAAAACTCTTCGATTAAACAATTTATTAATTCCATTTCTACATCGCCCAACCGTAAGATATTAGTCGATTAATTTCAAATTTTATATACGTTATAATGCACCCAAAAGGAAACTTTTAAGTGCCTAGGCGTTTTTTGTTTATAAATTCTTTTCCGTTCAACCCTAATATTCCTTGAGACCACAAGATGATTTCGCAATTAGAAAATTTGGGGATCTAGTTTTTCATCTCATCTATTATATATTTTTAATAATTTGTATGAGGGAAGTCCAACAATTTTTTGAATTCATACAAAAAATGTGTACATGTAAAATAATATATGTCTGTTCACAAGGAATTGCACTGTTGATGACTTTTACCAAAGCCATTTTTTTTAATCGGTCACAAAATAAGCGTCTTTTCCTTTGTATCAGTAAAAAATTTTATTTATAAAATATTTCTCTGAAACTAATATCTATATTTAAAAAATAATCGAAAACTACGAAAATCTCATATCTTACATGTACATGTGATGCTCGTATCCTCAATTTATTTCTTTTTTGTATTTTTAAGTAATTAATAATTTCTTCTAATTAATATTAGGACAGTATTTTCCTATCCAGAGAAACAAGCTGTCGCGGTACGGCAGTCGAAAAGTAAAAAAGAAACAAGATTTTTATGAACCACCCATACATATCTTTATAATGTCCATTTAGAAGTAGTTATTTTTAGTTTAGAGACTTAAAAAAATTACCTCGTTTGCATGAGAAAAGCGTAGTTGATATTTAAAATATATATATACAGCAATATGATGCCTATTTTGTTTGTTTATAGTTGCTTGTTTATATTAGTTATACTACAATACTTTCTATGACCTCTCATCTGGCAATACTGATGTATAGGTTTAAGAAATATATTGTTTATTTTTTTGATATGAGGAAAACTTTTTGAATATTGGGAATACAGCAGTAATGTATATGATAAAATTGTTCGCGTCTTCGAGAGGCGTCGATTGCCCAATAATTGTTTTAACATTTTTGAGCAAAAAATTATTTACCTTGTTTTTAAGTTTAGATCTTCGAGATGCATGTATTGGTCTATTGATGAGCTTTCGATGACCATTCTTTATCAATAAATACAGCAAATATAGTGAATAATATTATAGAAAGAAAACTTTTTTTATTTGGAAGGAGAGAAATTTCGAGAGATTAATTCACGGGACTGCTCCTTGATTTTATCACACGTCGGCGCGGGAACTAAGATCTCGGAACCCTTGCTTTTGAAGAATAGGTATCGAAGTTTCAGGCATTAGGCCACGCTCCTTTGCTCTTAGGTCTCAAATTCTATGCTTTTAGATCATGGAGTTCGAGATTTTAAAGCACGAAAAAATTGTAGCTCTAAAATCACGCGCTTCAGTGAAATATATATGTTCACTGTAAGTTAACAAATTGTTTATTGGAACAGAATACATCGATTGACATGTTATTGGGCTCTCTAATTTTCTGAAAATAAGATTTTCGGTAAGCCAGAAACATAAGCTTGAAAAATATTGAAAGTATTTTTTTTCTTTTGCTAATGACTTGCTTCCTACTTTGGTAGATGACCAAAGATGACCAAAAAATGAGCACAAATAAATATAACCATAGTGTAAATAAATAGTGTAATAAATATACCTATCCATAGTTCTTCGCTGAGGTATATCTTTTGTTTAGGTTCAGGAGGTTTAGCCTAATGCTAATCGATTCCAAGTCGTTGTAATTCAAATATACGAAGAGTAGAGAATTTAAACTTTATATTAGAACGAAAGAGGAAGGAAGAGCGCACCGGGAGTAGAATCACAGGATGCATCCTTCCTCGTGAACGAACTTGCACAACGGAGCATTCAGAACTAATTCTAACAGTTTATCTCTACCTCCTGTCTCGGTAAATCGTGTCTCGTGCACTACGTCTCAAGAATAGTCAACTTCTAACCCGCTTCGCAGTACTCAATAAAAATCAGAAAAAAATGATCGTCTATTTCTATCTAAATTAATAATAACTTTTTATTGTTTTTATTTGCTAATGTTAAACAAATAAACAATTTAAAAATCCGTAATAACAAATTTTTAAATAATAAAGATTTTAAAACATTTTTTAATCGTGTTAAATAATTTAATAAATTATTTTTTGAAAGACATGCATGGAATTATCACTTTTCGAGACATGTACAGATAGCGTGCGCGAAGGAGTTGGCGCTTGACAGACTGATAGTGATTAGAATATGATTATTTACAATAAAATCATAATAAATTACCATTATTTATCAACAAATTACCAAAAATTTCCGCTACTTTAAACATTTTCCATAAATTTCTGTAAATTTTTTGATTTCTTCCGAAAAGCTTTGGACACCATGAAGTTCCGGAATTTTTTAGTAATTTACAAATCCCACCAGAAACCTGTGTTGCAAAAAATCAGAAACGTACGACTATATTTATTTGTGACATCAAAGTTGGCCAGGAAATTTAAGAAAAAAATATTCATAATGAAATAAATAATTAAACCTTTTTATAAATTGCCGTACAGAAAATTTGGAATAAAATTGAGGGGCAGGATTCTATAAGGGGTTTAGCGCGCGTGACCTTTACGAAATGTGACTCACAGATGATCGATTTTTTAAATTCAGAAAAGTGAGTTAAGAAAAATACCATCATATTCGTCTTAAAAATTGTCAACTTTTTTACATTTACCACTTTGTTGTACAATTTCAAGTTTTAGAGAAAAAAATGCGCACATTTCGGAAAGGTCACGCGCTAAACCCCTTATAGAATCCGGCCCCTCAATTTAAAGAGCTAGCCATGTAGAGGTGAGCACTGGTAAAGAAATGGCTTCTTTTGATGTATTTTTCTTTTGTTTTAATCTCAAAGTTTCTAAGATTTCAATATAAAATTACGCCTAAACTTGTTTTTGGTGGTTGGTCAGTCTGCTGCCAAGTTTCACTGAAATTGATTGAGAATTGCACCGGTAATCCACAAAACGTTCTTAATACATGAATATTCCAGATAAGTATTCTTGGTAGCATTTATTGTGCCTGGCGACGATTAGCTACAGTGAATCTTAATTTATGAAACATTGCCAAAATTGTCAAATCTTCATTAGTTTTTTGGTAATTTTATGATAAATGGGATAAATGGGGGTTTTGCATAAAAAATTAATTAAAAGAATCAAATTTATGTTGTGTTAAACGGACTTGCTCAAAATCTGATTTTTAATATAGTAATAAAAAGATTTGTTATTCAAAGTCAGATAACTAACTCTGTAATGGTCTCCCATCTATTTCTTTTTTATTGTCTTTTTTTAAACCTTTTTCTGACAATATTCCTCTTCATAAAAGTTGTTAAATACAGGAAAATAATAAAATACTTGTTTTTTTTTTTAAGTAAATGCCCTCAAACAAAACTATGTTCCACTTCTTTCAACAACAAAGTACCAATAATTTTTTCCAACCTAAAATTTTAAACCATTTTTTCTACAAAAAGCCACTTTTATAAGGTTTCTTTCACTTTTCTTTCTGCCTTGATATCAGAAATGACATTTCTTAAAATTATTATCGTTTATTTACAAAGGTACATATACCTTTCTTCTTTTTATAGAACTTTCTGCGAAAAATGTCTGTTAGTGTGCGGTGGCCACTGCACTGAGAAACCGTGAAACCCAGGAAATGACAGTGACTTTATTTCTTGATCGGAAATTTTACAAATTCGTCGACTTTGACTTCAACCGTTTTTTAAATAACTAGTTAAAGTGATAATATTTTCAATTATATAATTAAGTTTAGAATGCCTAATTCGAAAATTTTTCACTTTAAAAATGTTTCATATTAGATTTTAATTTTTAAGCGTACATTTTAATTTAAAGAATTTTCACAATTTCAGAAATTTAGAATTTCCAGGTTTAAGGTTTAAAGTTAAACTGTTTCAATTGGAAAGTCTTATTAGTTAAAAAATTTAAACAGTCGATTGAAACTTTATAAACTATTTTCCATTTTTTTTAAACTTGAAAATAATATATTCATAATTACTTAATATTTAGAAATAGCTGACTGTACACTTAAAATCAGTAATTATAAATTAAATATTCAAAACTAAACAAAAAAACTAAACTTTGAGCTTTACAATTATAATTGTTTTATTAAAAAAAAATATTTGTAAGGCAAATTGTGCAACGCTTATGTATAAATGAAGAGATATTTAGAGGTTTTGAAAAATTAATTTACAATTTTAAATTATTTTAAATAATTTAAACGAAGTGACTACGTGTACCGAAAAAACCCGGCTATTCGCAAAAAAACTTCAGTGCAAATAAACAACGGCTTAATTTGAAACAAAATATATATTTGTGCAGATTTCGAGCAAAAAACTTAGAAGTTCTTTAAGAATTGTGAAAGGCTTCAAAAAAAATAAAAAACACTACCTTAAGATTCCTAGAAAAATTGAAAATGGTTTTTTGTATTCAAAAATAAATTTAAAGAAAATATTCAACAAGATTCACAAAATTGCTAAAAAGGAATGTAGAAGATTTAAAGCAAATTTTTTTGTATATGGCAGAATTTTTTAAGTTTCAGAAAATTTTTTAGTAAAAATTGGAATCATTTTAAAAAGTTGTTTAGAAGTTGTAAAAAAATTTTTTTAAATAATTTCATATTTGAAATAATTTAAAATACCATGTAGATTTTTCAATATTTTGAAATAAAATTTTAAAGAATTTTAAGGATTTTACATCTACTTAAAATTGGAATAATTTAACTTTCAATTTAGTAAGTGTTCAGTTTATATAAAAAAATGTGATCGCTCAATTTTTAAATTTTTAATATTTATACCTTAAAATTGCTTAAAATTATGTAATTTTGAAAAAAAAGATAATTCATTGATTAATTCATTAATATAGAGCATTGAAAATGTGAACGTGGATTTATATTTTTGCAGATAAATTTAAATGTTTGAACTCTACAATTTATAAACGCTAAAAAAGTTATTTGGCAAGTCAACTGAATTTAATAAAAAATTGTTTAGTTGAAAAATATTAGTAGCTCCTATTTTATACCGGTAAGTTATTAAGAATTTGTTAAATTTCTCTAATCTAACTCATTTTCTTTCGATTTAGAAACTCAAAATCTCGGAAGTAAGTTTTTCTTTGTCGTTTAAACTGAAAATTTCATTTTTTATTTCACTTTAAGATTGTAAAAGTCCACATTGTGTCCAGCCCTATCGATGAAAGAGTCAAATATGTTTTCATATTTAAGATTTTTTAATGTTTTGTTCAAAAATGATAGTTCTTATTATATTTGAGAATGAAAACTTCCTAATGAGATATGTGATATAGTGAAGATAACCTAAATGGACATCATTAATTATCAATAATAATTGACATATTAAAGTCATAATTTAGGGATTCTTCAATTGTTTCTTAAATAAAAAAATGAAATGAAAACTCGTTTTTCGAGAAAAACTTATTTGAAGTTGGAAAGTGCTTGAATAATAATTGAATTCATGGGGTCCAATTAATTCAATTCCAATATTTTTCGGTCTAAGTTAATTATTATCAATTGAAAATTCTACTTATATTTTTCTGGGTCCTTTTAGATCGAAAATTCTATCTTTTCATGGAAAATTCATCTTTTTTGGTTGAACATTAATTTTTCATTAAATTGAAAAAAGTCTACTAATATATCTTTGCTTGAAAATTCGTCTTTTATGGTTGAAAGTTAATTTATGTCCAAATTCAAAAAAGTCTACAATTATATTTTTGGTTCAAAATCCATCTCAATTGGCTTCAAAATTCAACTATTTAGTTGCAAAATCAACTGAAAATTCATCCGCGTAAGTTGAAAATTCACATACTTTGTTGAAATTTTGTCTGCTTTGATTGTAATATCAAGTATATGGTTGATGTTTTTTTCTTAATTCTTGCCAACTCTTCGATTGAAAATTCGTCTTTTTGTCGTAAGTTCAACAGTTTGATTATAAATTTTTTGGTTCAATTTGTTTTATAATTCAATTACAGATTTAGTTCAAATATTTGGTTCAAAATTAACTTTTTTGGTTGAAAATTCATATTTTCGAGTTTAAATGTCAATTCTTTTTTATTCGACTTTTTCACTATAGAACTGAAATTTTTAGTTGAAAATTGTTCTTCTTCAGTTAAAAATACTACTATTTTTTAAAAATGCAATATATATCGACTTGAAATCTTAGGAATATGGTACCTAAATTAATGCTATTATAAAAAAAATGTATTCCTCCCTTGTTCTCCTATTTTCTTGAAAAATTACCCTATTTCTTCTGTTATTTTTAAAATTTATATAATAAAGCTATTTTAATAAAATAATTTAGCATTAAATTATTATTACTATTATAAACGCCTAAAAGTCAACATGGAAAAATGTAATTTTGACTGGAAAACCCAGGAAATATCATGGAAATTCTTACAGTGTATTGCTGTTTACGAACAAAAAATTTTATCTTGAATTTACTATTCCAAAAGGTATTTAGCTTTCCATTTTTAACAAGTTTTAAAGTTTTTTATAATTAGAGAATATTAGATTCTTAAAAAGCGTATGAAGTGACTTTAAAAAAATTTTTTAGCATGTTTTTTCAACGAAAATTGACAAACAAGTGTAATTTTCAGAAAAATATTTTTGTTCTCGTCTTTAACCCTTTGATATATTTGTAATCGACTTGAATTACAACTTGAGCATACATACAAGGCAAATAAATGTTTTATTGGACGATTTTATTATTATAAATAAACATTTCCATTTTATTTTCAAGGCTTTCAAAAATTAAACTATTTTAGAACTGAGCATTCAAAAGTTTTATTTTAAATGATTTAAATAATGAAAGTTTTGAAGTTGGTACAAATTATTATCAGATGACTATTATTTCATGCAGTACCAAATGTTTAAAAATGAAAAAATTGTGAACTTTGAAAGTTTAATTACTCTAAAAATGTTGAAAATGATATGATTTCTAATTGGAAACTTTCAAAGTGAATGAATTCGAACAAGTATTGTTAAAAATTAAACAATTAAATAAGTATTCTTGAATTAATTAAAAATTATTAGGTTAACATAATGGAAAAATAAAAATCTTTTTTATCATTTACGGATCCCGAAGCCACAAAACCAAAAAAAATATTTTATATTTTACTGAGGGTCGCAAAAAGCCACGAAAAATTTATTTGTTTATTTTATTTTTATTAAAATTAAACAATTAAGTAAGTATTCTGAAATTAATTTGTTGATGCTAAATCGTTGAAAAATACTCAACAAAATTTGAAATAATTATTTTTAACAACTTAGTTTCAAGATCGGAAGTGAAAAATGCTTCAATTTTTAAAGAAAGATTCGAATTATTTAATTTTTAACGCATTGAGTTTGAATTTATTAATTTTGAAAGTTTCCAATTAGAAAGCATATGGTTTTGAAAGTTTTTAAAATAATTAAACTTTAAAGGTTTAAAATATTTACCAACATTTCATTTTTAAAGGTGAAAATGAAAGTAATTTTTTTAAACAGAAATTACATTTTTTAGCCAGAAAATCGTATCTAATCACTTTGAATATCACTTTATGACACATTTTATGATAGTTATTATTTATGTATTTATCATCTTTGAAATTTATATAATTAAAATTAAAATTTTGTAATGTGACCTTTTTGAAACGGTTTACTTTATCGGGGCCTTGAAATTATAGTTTTTTCATAATGAAAGCCTTGATAGCCCGTTTTCAACTAAATTCTTTTATATTTAAATATTCTAAATTGTTTGGTTTTAGTTTAAAACGTACAAGATTTCTAAATGTTTAAATTCTTCGAATTCGTAAAATATCAAAATAAAATACATGATAGTTACACAATTTTCAGTTTTAAGGAGTTGTAATTAAAAAATGTTGTATTAAATTCCTCCAGAATAAATTCAAAGCAATGAAAAATTAATTCAATAATTGGTAAAATTCAAGCCTTGAAAATGAGAAGATTTTAGGACCAGACATTGAAAATTTAATTATTTTTTATATTGAATTGGCATTAAATTTAATTGATTAATTTCTTTAATTTTGAATAGTTACAATTTTAGAGCTATATTTTTTGAATATTCAAACTACTTAAATTTCCGTAAAGTCATCAAAATTTTAAAGGGTTTGGGTATAAAAAAATTTGATATCACCATCCTTGGTAATTAAACCTTTTTTAGTTTTATGTGAAGTTCGGATTCGTTTAATTTTCAACGTTCCATGGTAGAAATGTTTTCATTTTTAGTGTTTCCCATTTAGATTACCTTTTGTTTTGAACGTTCTTTAGTATAATTTAATTTGAGTGGCTTGTAATTGAACTCTTTTCATTTTGAAATGTGAAAATGAACAGTGAATTTATTTCTCTATCTTGAAAAACTGTGGCCTATCAATTCAAATGTTTAAACACAATTTTTTAAGAAATAAGCATGAAAATCCTAGAATTTCAAAAGCTTAAACTTTTAAATGTACACTTTTAATTTTAAATTGTCATATTTTAACCACTTGGCAATGAAAATTATTTAAATTGAAAATATTCGACTTTTAACGTTTTGAATAATAAATAATACATATTCAACTATTTTTTAATGAAATTTTTCATTTTTGAGATCAGCTGATCTGAACATAAATTAGAAGTGATATAAGTTCAATTCCTCTTTATTCCATTCAAAATATTGTCCTTTTTAGTACATTTTACCTAATCTAAAATTGTTTCATTTGGAACTGTTTCAATTTAAATTCGATCAATATACTTTTTTTAAATTTCAAGAAATTATAATTAAAAATGTTTAATTATTTATTTTTTTAAACTTTATATTAAAAAAAATGAATTTTTAAATTATTTATATTTTTAATGTTAGGAAATAAAAACCCAGAGATGTGAACGCACTCTTCGTTTGCATCCATTTACTGCTAGTCTACAATAAAAAATAAGAGATCAGAATAAATTATTAATATATTCTAAGCAAATAAATGTATTTTTTAAGTTTACCGCAGTAACGTAAACCTTTTATTTACATCGCAGAGTAAATTAAAACGTATTTATGTATAATATATATATTTCATACATACGAATTTTTCATATTTGATAAAATGTCCGAAGTGTAATTTTCCAAATATTTTTGTCCAAAAATTCATTTAAAATATTTCACCAAATTTCCAAATTAAAAAACCGAAACTTGTAATATTAAACAAAAGGGAATTAGGAAAACTACTCTTCAATCGTAGGCGTTGATATTTCATAAACTTTTAGAAAACAAAGCTTAAAATTAAAAACTTTCATATTTGATAACATACGACTTTTTGTTTCTTAATCTAGAATTTTGTCTTCTCTATTTTTTCTGATGCAGAAATAACTTGAAACTATTGATTTTCAAAGGAAAAATTTAACTGAAAGAAAAATTCGGCTTAATAGAATTTTATACGTTTTTTTTTTTTTTCATAATTCCATTACACGGAATTTTGGCCTGGTGTGCTTTTTTCGACTCTAAAGAAATTTTTGCATCAGAAAAAGTGAGATGTATTTTATGAAAAAAATAGTCAACTAGTTAACATGAGAAATTTTTTCTTCTTCTTTTACGACTTTTATGCTAATGACTAACTTTATCAATAAAGTCAATTAAGAAGCTCACACGATTTTCAATCAGACTATGTTGCTTAAATGAGGAATTTAAGGCCCAGTGAATATCTCTCTCGAAAGAATACTTATTATCAGCTCACTACTATTACTCAGTCAAAAAGTACAGATATATAATATATAAATATTCTAGAACCATCCAAGCTTGAAAAATATTATCTCTCTTTAGAAATAAAATTTTCCTTGAAGAGTGATATTTACTCGAATTAAATCTCCTCAGATTGTATTTGCAAAAGCGAGTTCTTAATATAAGAGAACCATTTTCGAATGGAAGAGATAAACAAGTTTAGTACGCAGAAAAATTGACAAGTAGAATCTCTTAAACTATAAATACATAATGAATTGAACAAAAAAATAACAACGTAAACGCGCAACGGAAGGATATTCTTAAACTTGTTTCAGTACTCAAATTGCATTTACGCGATGCACTTTGCTAAAGTGATTTATTCAAGATTCATTCATTTAATCATTTGAAAGATATTTCATTGTTTATGTACACGTCCTTCCAACTATAATCACCAACTAAGTTATTTTTACAGTTTAGCTTTAATTAAATTCATTGGCACTTTGTAAACTGGAACTACCTCAGAAATAACAGCACTACTTAGAAAATGTGCGTATAATTGAATGAAAAATTAAAGCGAGGATAATCAAAACTGGGATTCAAGAAAGTAAGATAATGCAAGAAGAATAGGCATTAACAGAGCCCTGAAAAGCTCATAAAGGGAAGAAATCTACAAATTCTCATCTGCATTCAAAATATTAAAAAGCTGAAAGAAATTCGAGAACCAAAAATCGGCGGAAGCTCGAGATCTCTTTGATATGGTGCCTTTATCATAGAATTATGAAATTAATAATTCTACTTGTGATTATAATTACTTTCTAGCATTAAGCTTTACAAAGAAAGGTAGAAAAGTGTTGCGTTCGACGAACGTAAAATCAGATAGGAACATGGACCAGTTCAAAAGAGCAGACTTATTGTGTTATAAATCGAGAAGAGCCAAAATTGACATATTTTAGAGCACGATAACACAAAACAAAAAGGGCATACAAAAATTTACATCTCGTCGTGCTGGAAATTTCAATCACGATACGCAAAGGGCGAGACAAATTGCTCGCTGGACAGTCGAGAAAGCTGACGGAAGTCTGGCGATTTACATATAATTGTAGTTTAGTCCTCGGAGGACGCATTGGTCACTTTCGCCTTTCACTTCAGAATAGATTAATAGAACTGACCAATCATTTATCATTTGACACTTCAATGGGAGTTTGCTATTCCATTGCGATGTTCCTTAAGACGTACTTTACTGCATAGGCAAAAGCTGCGAAGCCGATGACAACGACGAGGTTTGTGATGGCACTGTGCAGGGGACTTTGGTCGATTTGAAATTGATCTCGAATCAATGACGAAACTTCAGACGTTGTCGACTGATGCCTGGCTTGCTTTTCCAGCTCTTTTCGGCGTTCAAGCTCCACTTTGATGGCCTGGAATTTTCACACATCATTATTAGTTGAAAAAGTGCTAAAAGATACTACAAAATTTTACAAAATTAATAGTATTTTATTCGAAACCACTATGTTATGAGCATATAACGCCCCCTGAAAAGTGAGTGTTATACAGCCCTCTACCGAACGGTGTTACCTGCTGCAATATTATTAGTTACGAATTTCAGATGTTTTCACGACCAAAGATATTATAAACATCACGACTCACTTTTCAGACGGTCCTACAGTCTCATAAAATGCAGATTTTAAATAAAATATCGTACATCACTAGTAGGGGTAGACAGATCTTTTATAATATTATCAGTTTGTGCATGATTGTACTATGAGGCTTCAGATTTAGGATAAGTTGTGAAGAAAATATCTGCAAATGAAAACTCAAAACATCATGTGTTCTAAATCGAGGGGTTAATTACTCCTGCGATATTGTGTACACACTTTCTCTGCAATCTCATGCAATCCCATGCAATCTTTGACAATACCTTGTAATCCCCCCTAACAATGAATTATTATAGGGAAGTTCAGTATAGTTCTATAATGATGTTCTGATAATGAACTATTTATAATTTGTTCGCGATTCTACAAAAATAATCATAAAAAAATTAGTATAGAAATAAAGAATGCTAAAATATTTAAAGAGTTGATGCAACGTATAGAGAAAGTACAAAGAAATGATTTATTTATTTAAAGTAAGATTTCAACCAATTTTAAGGAATTATAAGGAATTTCAGAGAGTCTCCATATATTTTTAGCGATTTTCTTATATTTCTTACCAATTTGACGGGATTTTAAAGGTTTCCAAATAAAGATTTCAAAGATTTAAAGGAATTCCAAAGGATTTCAAGAGATAAATTATTGCAAGGGATTTCAAAGAATTTGGTAGGATTTCCAAAGATTTCAAGCTTTAATGAAGAATTTTATATGTTTTTAAAATGGTTATTAATTGTTTTCTAAATATCTAAAGGGATTCTAAAGGATTTTAAGAGACAGAAATAATTCACAGGGATTTCAAAGAATTTTTGATGCTTTCCAAAGACTTCCAGAGATTTTAACCTTTTTCGGAGAACTGTAATGAATAAATTTAATTCAATTTATATTTAAGGGTTTTCAAATGATTTATACTTTACGGAATAAATTACATTTTATTTCAAAGAATTTCTACGAATTTTAACTATTTCAAAGGATATAAAAGCATTTAAAGAACTTCAAATTTTAGAAATTCCAATGGAATTCAACAGATTTTTAACAGATTTCTTAGATTGTAATAGATTAGAAAATATTTCCAAATATATCAAGGGATTTTAAGAGATTTTAGTTAAATTCTAATAGATTTTAAAGATATCAAAAGAATTAACAGATTTCCCCTGTGTAAAGTTTAATTGTGCAGAATACCTATTTACTAAACTTTCATATGAGACTCATATAATCCTATAATTGTTTCTACATAATGATTTTTTAGAATGAATTTTCTATAACCCATGGAATGGAATTTATTTCAATTCAAAAGCCTTAAATGATCAACAAATATTTACGTCCGATTGAAACTTTGTCAATTGTTTCAGTTTTTAAATAATTTCAAATTATTAGATTCATAAATAAACGCTTTTATTCCATTTAAAATCTAATGTTTAAATATTCTTTCAGTCTAAAATATTTTCAAACGATGCATTTTTAAATTTATTTATTTTTCATTAAAAAGGACATTTTTTCCATTTTGATCAATATCTGACTGTATATTTTAAACAAACAATTATAAATCAATTATTCAAAACTAAACCATTTGAAACTAAATTGTTTCAAATTAATTGCCTTGAATCGTTGAAATTACTGAGTGCTAAATTTACACTTTGATCGTTAGAATTTTGATTGTTTCATTTCGTTAAATTTTTAATTTGCAATTAAAATTTTTTACTTTGGTATATAAATAAAAATTGAACAATTGTTCATTTCAAAGAAATAAAAATAAAAAACTTAACTTATAATTTAAAAAATGTTTAATTTTAAACAAAATTTAAAATCGTTCAATTTTTAATATTTTTAAGTTAAATTGCTTTAAAGTGATATTATTTTCAACATTTAAAATTTTTTATTCATTCTTCAATTAAGAGCATTTTCATAGAGAATTAAAATTTAGATTTTAGGACAGGGTATTTTTGTAACTAATTATTAATTGACTTGGAAGAGAGAATTTTTGACATTAAACAGAAGTTTTGAAAAAAATTTCATTCTGACTTAGAAGAAGGGAATTTAAAAGAATCCCTCTTCAAATTCAAAATAATAATTTTTTTACCATTCTCTCTGTTTCAAAAATTCTATTTTGTTTTCTGAATTTCCTGATCCAAATAAGAAATCTTTAAACTTTTTAAAAATATTTATAAATATCTTGAAATTAAAAACTGTTTGAAATCATGCAAATTTCTTGAACTCTTTTAAATGACAGGGAGAAAACCGCACGTATAAAATTATCCACTGGTAAATTGAACTTGATCCATCACTCATATTCAGAAAAATTTTAATTTCTGAGTGTTTGAAAGTTTCACAATTTTTTTTTCAGTTTATAAAAAATTCCGGTTATCTCGGTCCAATGATTAGACAGAAGAAACGAAGGTCAGTTGTTCTGATTTACTTACTGCGACAGTTTCCGGGAATAGTTCGCAGAATATCTTATCTCGCAAGTTATACTCTAAACTCTGCGCAGCCAAGTGTCTCTTTTCATAGTCTGTTGTAGTTATACTTCCCAACGTTGGACTGTTTTCAATCTGTAAAATAAAGAAGATTATAATAAGGATGTACCTTTTAAAATAAAAAAAATAAACACTCTAATTATAATTTGGAATAGGAGAATTGGGAAGAGATATCTGTCATTCTGAATTTGAAAAAGGAATTTTCTAAAAGAATTATTATAGTTCTGAATGAAGAGGGCATTTTTGAAAAGAATAATTTTTATTTGGTTCAGGGAATTTTCCAAAAAATTGTAATTCTGTGTTATGTCTGTATTTAAAAAATAAATATAAGGAAGCATAATTCTGACTCGAAGCAGTACATTTTTGAGAAAAATGATACTTTTCAGTTAAAACAGGAATTTTTTCGAAGAATATTAATTTATGTGTTTTCTGTCTTGTAACGAAGATGACTTCATGTAAAAGTATAGATGTTAAAAAAATTTAACAGCACATACTAATAGCGTTATTATTTGTAAAACTCTTCTAATATTTATTGAAAGATATTTTATTCAAAGTCAATGAACGACGCCATATTTTCAGTGTACATTGAAATACAAATATTTGAACTGTTAAAGATAAAGAATGTAATTTTCAGTAATCAACACCGAACTGAAAATTAAATCACTGAAAGTTAAACTCTTTTGAATTTGAAACTTTTGAAATTGAAACTTAAGTTTTTTTAATCTAAAAAGTTTAATGATTTCTGGTTAAAAAACATAAATTCACACTACAGTTTTCCATGCTCGAAATTGAAGAAACAACAAACAGATTTGGAAATTTTCAAAATTATATAATTTTAAGTTAAAAGCATTAAAAATCGAACGATTAAAATTTTACTAAATTGGAAGTTCAATTGTTTTAATTTTAAGTCGTTTCAAATTCATCATTTTTCAGTTGTTATTTATAGTTTAAATTTAGCTATATGAAATTTCAACTTTTAATTTCAAATCATAAAGTTTCAAATTTGTTTAGTTTTAAATATTTTATTTGTAATTGCTACTTTTAAATAGAGAGGCCAATATTGCTAAATCTTTGAAAATTTGTTCTTTTTTAAATTAAAAAAATTTGTATTGTACGGGTTAAAAATGAAATTTATATACTGAAACAATATTTAAGTAGTATTTGAAATTTAATGAAAACGTTTAATTACGAATCTACTATAATTTAAAACTATTTCAAAATTGAATATGATTTTATTTTGAGATTCAATAAAAATTAAAAAATTTAAAATATTGGTACACCTAATCAATTTTAATAATTCAAATGCAGGTAATAATTATACATTTTTATCAACTTTAGACTAATACAACAGTCATATCACTCGTAAAATAATAAAAAATCTCTGAATGGACTCCGTCAGTAATTTTTTCTCGGTAAGTATTTAAATTTGATAGTAGATTGTAAAAATAGGTGTTTTGAAATTTAGATATTTAATTAATCCTGTCAAATGACTCGAAACTTATTTTTTATAAGAAATAAAATTATTAAATGGTTCAAAATTTACTGTGTGGATCATTTTCTTTTATTTCAGAATTTAAATTTAATAATGTGCTAAAAAATTAAAACATTTCGAACCTATGTGTAAACGGCTAATCGTTTTAAGTTAATAGAAACCATTTTATTTCTAATAGAAAACTTGAATTTTTGAACAATATCAAAGTAAAAATGTTTCAGATTGAATAATTTTTTAATATGTTGAAATATAATTATTAAACCATCACATTGGATGCGATCTTTTTAAATTCTCATCATTTATGATTGAGAAAGTATTAAAATTGTCGAAAATTTGACACCACAATTTTTCAACAGATCTCCACGTTTCGAGACCCCCTGAATCCGAAAAGTTTTTACTATGGCGTCTGTCTGTCCGGCCGTCCGTCCGTCCGTAAACACAATAACTTTCGAAAAAATAAACGAATCAAGTTGATCTTTGACACACTTTTTTAGGCCCTAAAAGAAAAGAAGAGTTCGTTAACCAGCCATTTTCGATAAAAATTCAAAAAGTGAGTGCATTTTGAAAAATTTTGAGACCACTTCTTTCTGAATGTAAAAATTCTATGTACGGACATTTATAGTATTAGAAAAGACGAACAATTTATCTCAGTGTCTTTTTTCGATAAAAAGAATATTCTCAGAGTTGTAGCATTTTCAAAATTTTTTTAATTAATGGAAAATCAAAATTTTAAGCCAAAAAACGCATGATATGAAAAAAGTAAAGAGGAGAAAACATTGCTTTTTGATAGCCCTTTAAGATTATCATTACAACTTCTTGACTTTTCTTGAAAAATCGAAAATTCAAATTTTGATTGCACAAAAAATAATGAAAAATCAAAAATTCAATTTTTTGATTAAACTACGCAGGATAAAAAAAAGATGAATTAACAAACATTGTGACACATTCAGATAATTCTGAGAATTTAGATGAATCCAGATATAAGAATTCAAAAGGATTCAAAAGAATTTGAAAGCGTTTCAAAAAATTCAAAAGAATGAAAAATCGTTAGAAACTGAATATTTTTGCAGTAGATTCTACATTTTTCAAGACCCTTTCTACATTAATCTGTAAAAAAATATACAAAATTGGATTGAGAAATGAAACTATACCTCTCAAATAATTTTTTTAAGTTATTCAAGTGTACAATTTTTCAATTTTAATCATTTTAATCTTGTTTTATATTTGTATATTAGTAATTGAAAACGTAATGTTTACCGCGCGCTGTGGCGCGTGTATAATATTGACAGTAGTATACAAAGTTTTAATTAGTTGTTTGCATTTGTTTATCTACTAGAACTTTCAAATTTTAACAGTTTAACTGTTAACATTAAAGTCTGTAAATTGTTTTACATTTTCGAGAACATATTTTCGAGAAGAATTATAATTCTGACTTATTGTAACAGTAAATTTTATAAAATAATTAATTGTAATTTTGACTTGGAACGGGGAATTTTCTAAAAAACATATGATTCTGATATAGAACAATCTGAATAATTAAATTGATTTATAAGCATTTAAACAAATTAACAATTAGCATTCAATTTATGAATAATTATTTTCAACAGTGCAATTTATGAAGCAATAAAGTGAATCTTTCATATCATTCGCTTCCAAATTAAACTCTTATGACTTAAAAATTGTTGTAATTTTACTGCAGAGTTTATTTACAGAGTGAAATTTTCCAAGTTTTCTGATTAATGGATTTCCAAAATTTACATTTTAAACTTACCATAAAGCTGAGTAATCCTGTGAGTATGGTAGATACGCTCCATGCAGGATTCCACGTGTCTGGGTGAAAGTCTGATATCGAGAGACAAAGTTTAGTGTTAACTTTGAATCTACCATTCGGCGTAGTCATGTAGATACTGGGTGGTTGGAATGGAAATTCTCCCGGAAAAACTAATTTTCCATGATAAAAACCACCATCATACGGCGTGTTTTCCGGTCCTCTCACAACGTAATGCCTAATAAATAATATTTAACAAATTAGAGACTTATGCCCTGGAATCTACTATTAAATTCTAAAAATTATTTATTAAACATGAGTTACTTAGTTCTGGGTAATGTTTTTTAAAAGTTATTCATGAAAGATTGCAAGCATAGATTGACTATTTGAAAGCTTTTCAAATTTAAGGTCTGTTAAACCTTAAGCACACATTGGAAAACAAAAATAAAACTTTAAAAGCATGTACATTTGAGAGCGCTTTAAATACAAACCGTCTATAGGTTAAAAAGCGTATAAAGTATTAATTGGATGTATCATAATATTTAAACACTTAATTGACAAAGAATTTGAGTTTCCCAAAAGGGGTAGCTAAAAGATGTTTAAACTTTTAAATTAAAATCAAAAAGTCTAAAAACTGTTTAGAAATGCAGGGTACCTATGGATCCGAGAAACCAGGGAATTTCCCGAGAATCTGTGGTCTAAAATTTAATTAGAAATTTTTATTTTCTGCGTAAAAATATTATTGCTAAATTTTACGATTCAATGGTAAAAGCTCATGACGAATTGATCGTCGCCGATTTATTGCCAGGCAATCAGAAGCTGGGAAATCTTTGAAATTTCCAAACCACAACATGGCGCTGGCAATAAATTTGTCTACTATTGCTAGTTAAAAGTAAAAATCAGATTCCTAACATAATAATACGCATTCTATTAAAATAAAAATTATTATTAAACATTTTACTGCAACTTGTGTCGTTTTTCCATAAATCTAATTTGTTTATATTTAATGTAGATTTCATTTAGGCAATAAATGTTGGTAAATAAAATTTTATTGTAGTTTATAACAAACTTGTAGATATTTTTTGATTAAAAAACTTTTGTCTTTTCATTTTTTTTTAATTTTTAATCTTATTTGTTACGACTGAAAGAAAATCTAAGCATCCTATCTAAAAATGATTAATAACAAATTTATAGATCTTTTTGGGGCGAACAACAAAAACTGCGTGTCCTATCAAAAATTATTCATGACTTTGAATGAGTTTTCGCTATTTTTTGCAAGACCAAATTTTGTCTATTTTTTTTTTTCATAGCTTTTGTCGTTTGTCCAGAACTTTAATTTTTTATTTAAATGTTGTTTTTTACGACTAAAAACAAAAATTATGCACCCTATCGAAAAGTGATTAGTGACACATTTGTAGATCTTTTCAAACATTATGATGAGATTGTAATAAAACAGATGAATTTGAGTAAATAGTATCAATTCTTAAAAACGCACATCTAACTTTAGTTCCTTATCGGAAGTGTCTACTACTACGTGTACCAACATTTCGATCCAAATACGGGTGTGCCTACACAAAAATCCGGCTATTCGTACCAAAATTTCTGTACACGTAGCCACTTCCTTATCAAACATTTTGAAGATCTCGATATAAAATTATAAAGCTTTTTAAAGCTTTTTAAGGATAAGAAGATAAACAAAATATATTAAGATTGGTAAGCAAATTTGAAATAATTTTTCCTTTTTAAAAATATTTAACCATGAAAACAATTTATTACTAAATAGCAATTGAACAATTATTAATTTGGAAAAAAATCAAGGAAGTTTAAGGGATATTTATAAGTTTTGAAAAGATTCCAAAATACTTTAAAACTTAAAAAGAATTTAATACATTTAAAACGAAATATAGATTTTTGAAGAGTTTGAAAAAAAATTCAGAGGCTTCAAAGCATTTTGAAAGGTTTTAAAATACACGAAAAATGTCATCAAAATTCCTAGAAGAACTAAAAATTATTTTTTTCAACTAATTTAAAAAGAATATTTGCAAATATTTCTAAAATTTTCGAAAAAAAACCTAGTTTTTTATTCTTGCAAAAGTTTGTAAAAATTGTAGGAAAAATTCGAGATCCAAGATAATAACCAAATTTTTATTAGATTCTTGGCAAATTTTTAAATGATTTTTATCAAACAAATTTTTAATAGGATATTAAAAAATATTTCAAAACTAATTTTGATGTATAAATTAATGTTTCTAGCTTCAAAATGATTATGATATAATTTTGAAAACTTACAAATTATAATTCAAAATATTTATATTCAAAACTCAGTACCGCATAATACACGGTCATTTTCGACCGATTTTCGAATTAACAGACTCAAGTTGTTCACCCCAAAAAGACCTATGTTATAAATCATTTTTAGATAGGATGATTAGATTTTCTTTCAGTCGTAACAAATGAGATTAAAAATGTAAAAATAAATGAAAAGATAAAAGTTGTTTAATCAAAAAATATCTACAGGCTTGTTATAAACTACAATAACATTTTATTTACCAACATTTTTGCATAAATTACATCTACATTGAATAAAAACAAATTAGATTTATGGAAAAACGACACAAGTTGGAGTAAAATGTTTAATAATAATTTTTATTTTAATATAATGAGTATTATTTTAATGATAAAAATAATGTAGTAAAAATATTTTGTTTCAATACTAATGCATATCATTAATGCTAATAATATAAATTTATTTAAATGATATACATTTTTCAGGATGGCTAAGATTAGAATGTAATGCAAACTAAGAAACAAATATTAAAGTAATTATTAAAAAGGAGACTTGTACTTTATTTTGCAATATCTGAATAAACATCCCCACCCCGAGATACAGAAATAAATATAATATACTTTTGATATAATAGAGTTGAACATAATGTAGAAAAGTTTGCATTTTCGACGAAATCAAGTGCGAAGCATGAGGTATGTGATAAGAATGTGTTCGTTCAAGCCGAAAGAGTTTTAACAAAAGAGAATTCACAATGACCAAATGACAACTGTCGATGCTTGGACCTTTAATTTTAAAAGCCTTACGCACAAGTGTGGGGTAAACAGAAAGTTTTTTAAAATTCGACTTTTTTGGATCTCTTATGTTTTTTGAGTTTTAAATTTTGAGCTTTCATATCAGAACGGTTGATCTCACATAATTTTGTTAAAGGGAATAAGGGCTGTATTTTTTTAGCACAAAGCAACACAATTTTTAGTTTTTCGAAATTTGACTTTTTTTGGATGTCTTATGTTTTTTGTGTTTTCATATGAGAAGGGTTGCTCTCACGTAATTTTGTTAGAGGGAATGAAGACTCCATTTGTCGAGCAAAACTCAGAACAAGTTTTATTTTTTCAAAATTAAAAAAAATCATACTTTTTTTTAACGGTTAGATTTTTGGAATTTTTCATTCCTGCACAAAATTGTGTATATTTCGAGCCAGCTAGCACAACCTTTCTTCTTGCTCTAGTAAAAAGTTGCGGATCTAGCAAAAAAAACGTTTTTCAAAAACTGCGCCCGTAATTTTTTATTTTTCAACAAACCGTTTACGGTATAAATGAGCACAAGTCTAGCAAAAATTAGCACAACTTTCATTTTTTTGAGAAAATAAGTTTGCGGATCTAACTTCCGGGACATCGTGCAGCAGGCAGACTTTTATTAATACAACTGTGATGATCGTGTCATTTAATGTAAACAGATTGCAAAATAAACGTACACACACTTTTAAATGAGCTTTTTTCATTAAAATGAATTTCCCTGCCGGACATAATTTACATAAAATTATTTGGAAAGTACATAACATGTCTGATTTAAAATTAAATTTGATAGATGTGAATCTCTAGGTAAAATCTTATTGTAAAGAATATTGCATAACTGAAATTTCTGCTAGCACAAGTTCATGTTAAAAATTAATATTTTTTTAATCTGTAGTTTCTAGTAGAAAGTTATATAATAAATATCCTAGAAAAATGTACAGTATAATACAAGTCAAAAGTTTGATGCGGATTCTAAAAGCATTATTTATAAAAGTTTAGTTTTTTTTGCTTCTACAATAACCTACCAGTATTTACAACCTAATTTTATGTGCAGTTCCCCAATATTTCATCTTTTGTGAAATTTTGTATTTTTTTTGTAAAGATTTGTAATTTTCTACAATAATTTACGTAAAATTTAGATTGTTTTTATGACGTCAATCATCCCAATTAAAGTATTGTAAAATCCTGTAGTTTTTGTACTGCATTATAGATTTTTACAACAAATTAAAAAAACGTTATACAAATCTTTGAATTGTAGAAATTTGTACATTATTATTAATTTTTTTACTTTACTACGAGAAAATACAAGAAAAAATTAGGTATTTGTATTTAATAGTATTTTTTGGTTAAATTGTGTACATTTTTTTTACGAAACCTTATATTTTGACTTTTTATTTCAAGATATTCCCTTTAAAACTTATCCTAAAACTCTTGGTAAAATCATTAAAATCCTAAAAGAAGAATATTAATCAACTTTTCTAATATCCTTGAGTACTTTTTTCATTAAGAATAAGATGCAAAATTGAAATACATATATCACAAGAGTTCATTTCGATCCGGGAAATCTGGAAATTTGAAAACGAAATTTCGCTAGACACCCTGGAAATGTCCATGAAAGTAATTTCTGAACTCTTGAAGAGTGCGATATTTATATGAAATAAGGAAAAAATAAGCTTAATTTGCGAAATTAACACTAACTTTCTACCAATCTAATTCAATAAGGCACTATGTAAACATCAGAAATTAAATAAGCCTAACAAGTTAAATTTTTGTTCTAGGGAGCTTGTGCTTATAGTAAAACATAGACTGCGATAAAAACTATTCTAGAAATCACAAAAATACGTTTTCTAATTTAAATGTGCTTTCCTCAATAAAAAAAAATTTTTTAATTGCTAAGAGTCATATCTTATTCCAATCGGTAAATTCAAGCTGTAAAACATAATTTACAATGCCACAAAAACACGATGATTAAAAAAAAACAAAATAAATAAACAGTCCCTAAAATGCAAGTAAACTAAAAAATGACTTGCCATTCCAGAATATTAGATGGTACTGGCTCAGCAAGAACATAGGGAACTGGATCTTTCTTGAGTCGCATGTAATCCTGCTTTAATCTAGCAGTAGCACTATTGGGTTTTCTGTTCATCCTGGCCATGAATTGACACAGTTCTTAATTTCCTAACGCTTCTATCGAAGCAGATTTCCGTCCAATTACTTCAACACGAAAAATTGCTCTCCTTTGTTTTTACCGACCCGAAAGTCAAACTTCAAACACTCCTGTCGAATTTTAGGTTAGAATCTTCACAACGTTTTTGGCTCTTATCATGCGTAAAATGCACGATTTTTGGTTGCCAAATATTCTCAGTTGAAATGAAAAAAGGCCACTTTGTAAAAACTTCCCGTCAAACTCGGAACAGTGCTTGAAACTTAAGGCCTGCTATCTCGCTTCCGGGTAATTAGGAATTTGCACCACGTCAGTCTTTTCAAATAGGTTACGCTATCATAATAAATCAATAACACGAACCAAGATTGATGATTTTTTATCTTGAAAGCGTCAAAACCACCACCTCAAACCTTTACAGCTCAGAAATGAGTCTTGTTTTGGAGTTCCACGCTGAAATGATTTTTTGACAGAACCGACGGAACATATGACGAATGACGAATTCCTGCTTTATGCGTGACACTTACTCTGTCGATAAAAACGATACTAGACTAGAGCGAAGGGAGCAAAGATATTTATTATCTCTCTCAAATCTGTGTCAGGAACCTGCAGAAACTGTATTTTTATTTAAAAACAAACGATAAGATAAAATTTCGCATATAAATTAAATAAGGAGTACTTGAGGAAAGTGAAAGAATTTTCAAGAATGATTTGTAGCATTTTGAGTTTACAAAAATGCATGTTTCTCTTCCGTGTTCCAGTCTAAACCTCGAAAACAAACCTGTTACAGAACGCTTGAATTACAAATAAATTAATTTTCTCAGATATTAAATTTGTATAGTTTTGAAGATGTTCGTTTTATATGTTTAATACTATTCAGTATTGAATAAATTTCATCGTTGATCCTCAAAGATTTTCGTATAATAGAGTTTTTCAGGTTATGTTTTCGTCAATTTCATATCGACCTTATCCACAGAGTTTTTAGGTATCAAATCCTGTGAGAGGGAAGGAGATAGAAACAATGTATGGAATCAGTCACGGCGTAATATTTTGGTACAATCCGTAACAGTCTCCGCCTCTCGCTGTCGAATATGTGAATTCTGTCAGGTACGATAACATTATTTAAGGTGGGTTTTAAAAATCATTTCTGTCGAATTGCATGCTGATGCAAGGAAAAAGGATAGACGGATTTTTTCAAAGTAATTTTCTTGATTTTCTTTGGAGCGTGGAGACCAGTTTAAGTCGATTTTCTACCTGAAGATGAACTCCCCGGTGTCTGTGAGCAATGCGACTCCTACGACGGATTCACCAGGTATGGAGACCATAGTGGCCGTTGCTCTAGGTGCACTTGCCGCTGTCTTCCTCGGAGCTCTATTTGTCCTCCTTGTTATTTGTCGAAGACAACGTTATTATGTGAGTTTATAATTTATATACTTACTTTTTTCATTTATTTATAGGCCGTTTCTATTAATCACGAAAATTCGTGATTTTTAGCTAATTCAACGATCTGGGCTATTTATCACGAAATTTCATGATTAATAGCCGATTCAAAGATCTGGGCTATTTATCACGAAATTTCCGTATAAATAGCTGATCCACGGCTCTAAGA
>JAAAKG020196121.1:0-24068 GCA_010014905.2 Druon quercuslanigerum
AAATAAATAACACGAGAATTCCAGATCAATCTAAAAATTTTATAATCCCTTCCTCACACTACTCCCCTCCCCACCGAGTGAGTCACGTCTACCCCGAAAGGGAGACGGCTTAATAGTGTAATAATAAAAAAAGTAATAATATTATTATATTATATTATTATATTATTAATTATTTTTTATCATTTTTATTGAGTCCTCAAAACACGCTGCTGCGCATGCGCACTCTTCTAACTCATGACGAGCAGCTTACCACTTTTTCTATATGGTGGATTCGAGCGAAAATCGCTTCTCTACATTTTGATCTTTAACCTTCAAAAGGCACACTGGTGCGAATTCACACCGAATCAATTTTCAGTTTGTTAAGACACTATATTAAATATCTTTTATTAAATATGCGTCATATATTCTACATGTTTATTATACGTTTAATATGTTAAATATTTAATATTAACGTTTTAAAAAAACAAAAAAACGTTTTATAATTATTCGCTACATTTAATCTTTCAAATCCTAAAATAATATTTAAAGAATTTTTAAGTACTTCAGAAAAATTTCTTAATTACCCACTCTTTAATCTAATCACACTGAATATTCTGAAAATTAATTGTGAATAATTAAACGAATACGGACAATATTTTATATTTTATTTACAAAAAAAAAATTCTCCGTTAAAAAAAGAATTGTTGCTTGTAAAAAATTTGTGTTGTATCAACAAAACTATTTTATTAAGTCTACCAAAGTTGAGTTCGCTCAACAAAATATATTTTTTGTGCTTACAAATATTTAGTTCGTTCAGCAAAACTATTTCGTGAAATCAAAAAAAAATTTTTGTCAAGTCTAAAAAAATCATTATTCTCAGCAAATAAATATTTGGTTAATTTAACCAAATAAGTTTGTTCAATCTCAAATAAAAATTTTGTTGTGTCTACCAAACTTTTTGGCTAATTCAACCAAACGCTCCAACCAAATCATTTGCTTTGCTCAACAAAACGATTTTGTTTCTTCTATAACAACCATAAAATTTGGTTGGGACAAACAAACTTTTTTTGAGGCAACCAAACAGATAACATTTTTAATGCAAGGGACGCATTTTCCAAAAAATAATTAAAGATTTAAGGACACAATAAAACTTTTGAGCCAAAAATCTGAAATTTTTGAAAGTCACTTGAATTTTCTATAAAAAGATACGCTTTCAATCAAACGGTCGAATTATCCAACAAAAAATATTCAAGTTTAATTACAATTTTTAATTTTTAATACAAAGAGAAAAAAATTTTAGAAGACATTTAAAATTTAATCAAAAAAGTTTATTTTTACCCACGAAAGATGACTTTTCTACAAGGAAAGATCATTTTTCAACATAAATGTAAAGTTTTTAAACTGAAAACCCGAATTTTTTTATAAAATAGTGAACTTTTTACTCGAAAAAATGATATTTTTATTTAAAAAATATCATTTTCAATCAAGAAATATACATTTTTAATGAGACTGTTCAATTCTTAACCAAAAAGTTGAGTTTTCAAGAAAAATTTTCAAACAAACAGTTAAGTCTTCAGCAAAAAAGATAAACTTTCTATCTAAAAAAACAACTTTTCAACTATATACAGAAATTCTTTGAAAGTAAATTTTTTAAAGCAACATAAACTTTAGAACAAAACAAATTATGTAAAAAAGTTGCACAAGAAGGCTTAAAGAGAATTGTGTCAGTCAAAAACAAATAAATTTTCTACTAAATAGTTGAATTTTTAAATCAATTTTCAACCTAAAAAAAAACTTACATTTTTAGATAAAAACTCTGTTAATGAAAAATACTTTTAAACAAACAAAAAACCCTTTTTAACAAAATTGTTAAATTTTCAACCAAAAATATGAATTTTCAACCAAGAAGATAAATGATTTATCAAAATAAAAAAAATTGCAACAGGCATGGAATAGACAAACTTTTAATTAACAGAGAAAAAAATTTAATAATGAAATAAATTTTCTACAAATTTGTTAGATTTTCATCTAAAAATATGAATTTTCAACCAAATAGTTTAATTTTGTACTAAGTTATTGAATTTTCAAAACAAAAAATTAAATTTTTTTCAAAAGGGTCCAATTTTTAACATAAAAGTTAATTGAAAAAAATAGTGGAATTTTTAACTATAGTTATGAATCGCGATTAGAAAATAATTTTTCACTAAATTTTCTGAAACCTTGCAAAATTCTTTGAAGCCCCCAAAAAAATTTTAATTTGGTTATATTAGTTGGATGTTTTTCTAAATACTTTTATCGCTTTAAAATCTTTTGAAATACTAAGCTCAATAACATCCATTAAATCATGTGAAATCCTTGGCAATCCCAAAAAATCGAATAAAATCCCATAAAACATTTTGAAATCTATAATATCTTTATAAATTCGTTAAGCAATAATGAAAAATCCTTAAGAGTATCCTACACGTTTTAAAATAATGAAATAATAAAATAGTTTTAAAATAATAAAATCTAAACTAAGTAGGCTTTCAAATTTAAAGTTTAAACCTTTTTTAATCAGAAAAGTTGTATTTAAACGCTAAATAATTTACACGTATAAACTCGAAGATTTTAACACTTTTTAATAAAACAATTTAAATATTTAAATTTGAATTTTTAAAATTAATTAAAATGAAATAAATGTAAAAATGCAAAATTTTAAGTACAAATTTCAGGAACATTAAAAATTTTTTTAAACAAAACACTTTGTAAATTATAAATCAATTTATTTTTATTTTAAGTCTTTGCAAATTAATAATTTTTGAAGTGTTATTTATAGATCCAAATTCAGTACTTGAACATATTGCAACAATTAAAATTATACTATCAGCTACAAATTGTTTAGCTTGGAATATTTAATTATAATTGTTTATTTGAAATAAAAAGTCAAATACTGCTAAATATTAAAAAAAATGCTTTTTGCAATTAAAAACTTTCAAATTCAGTAGGTTAAAAATATTATATTTTAGATTAGGGCAGTATTTTATTCGATTTGAAATTAAATAAAAGCGTTTATTTGTAAATATACTCATTTCTAGTTATTTTCAAGGGACGACTGAAAAATCCCGAAAAATCAAATTCCCGACACTGTAAAATTCCCGAATTGAAAAATTCTCGAATAATACAATTTATTAAAAATAAAAATACCGAATTGGAAAATTCGCGACAGAAAATTACCGAATTATAAATTATCCGAATTGGAAAATTACCGAATTTAAACAATTACAATTTTTTCTAAATATGTTTGATTGATTTCAAATACTATAATAAAATTTGTTTCAAAATTATTTTAATGTTTAAAATTTCTAAAATTATTGTTTGAATTTAAAATAACAATAATTAAAAAAATTTAAATCATAGTTGTTTTCAAACTTTTAAACATTAAAAATAATTTTAAAAAAATAAAATTTTATTATTGTATTTGTAATCAATAAAACATATTTTAAAAAACTGGAATTTTGCAATTCGGGAATTTTATTTTTCAGCAATTTTATTATTCGGGAATTCAATTTTTCGTGATTTTTCAATCGTCCCTTGATAATAACTAGAAATGAGTAGATTCATAATTAAACGTTTTAATTTAATTTAAAATCGAATAAAATACGTCTTTAATCTTAAATATACCATTTTTAACCCATTGAATTTGAATTTTTTTTATTCAAAAAATTTTTTTTCTAATATTTAGCATCACCGAATTTAAGAAATTACAACTTTTTATAAATATTTTCAAATGATTACACATACAATAATGAAATTTTATTTTTTAAAATTATTTTTAAAGTTAAAAAATTATAAAAAGATTGTTAT
Source organism: Druon quercuslanigerum (assembly GCA_010014905.2). NCBI lineage: Eukaryota > Metazoa > Arthropoda > Insecta > Hymenoptera > Cynipidae > Druon > Druon quercuslanigerum. The sequence continues at coordinate 3,823 of JAAAKG020196121.1, forward strand.
TTCAAATTCAAACAATAATTTTCGCAATTTTAAACATTACAATTTTTTTGTAAATTTAATTATTGTATTTGAAATCAATCAAACATATTTATAAGAAATTTTAATTGTTTAAATTCGGAAATTTTCCAATTCGGAAATTTTATAACTCGACAATAATTTTATTATTCGGAAATTTTATAATTCGGGAGTATTATTATTCGGGATTTTTCTAATTCTGTATTTTTATTTTTCGGCCATTTTATTATTCAGGAATTTTCCAATGCGGCAAGCAATTAATTATTTAAACTTAAAATCTGTACATACATTGTTTAATTTTGAATAAATTCATAATCGTCTTGTAAAATGAATTATTATTTAATTTAAAACACCTTATATGAAATATTTTAGAAATACAAATTTTAGAATAAAACACTTAAAAATTAAAATTAATATTAGAAAAAAGTGAAATTAGAACTCAATTTAAATTGCATTCCGTCATTTGATATGAAATATTTGCTCTTCAAAATTCTTCAAAATCTTATTAAATGCCTCGGTATTTTTTTTTAAACCGTATTTTTTAAAAACCTTTGGTATTTTTAAAATTCGTTAAATCTTGTGAAATCCGCAGAAACTAATTTTTTCGAACAAATTTTTCCGCAAGAGACATTTAAATCCGTTAAAAAACTTTAGCCTTTAGACAATTATAAACAATAAATTCCTAATTTGTAAGAAAGTTAATTTATTCAAAGAAGTAATATATCATAAAAACAAGTACTTTTTTGTAGGCTAAAAGAATTTTTCTTCTATTTTTCTCTCTTTTTGAGAAACATTCCCTATTTCTACTATTTCCCTATTTCTACTATTTCCCTATTTTCTACTATTTTTTTGAAAATTCTTTCTTTTTTTAAATTAATTTTTTTGGCTTAAAATGTATCTATTATATTATTTATTAAGAATTTATCTTCTTTTGGTTGAAAATTCAACTGCTTGGTTGAAACTTTAATTACAGTCTTAAAAATTCATTTTATTGATTGAGGATTAAACTATTTTGTTTAAATTTCGTTCTTTTTATTTGAAAATTAATTTTTTGACTTAAAATTAAACTATTTCATTATTATTCCTAAATTATTCATTTTTACTTGAAAATTCAGTAAGTTGGTTGAAAATTTAAATATTTTGTTTAAATTCGTCGTTTTTGGTATAAAATAATTTTCTTCTTTAAAAATTTACCTGCTTTCTAGGAATTTACACTACTTGGTTGAAAATTCATTTTAATAATTGAAGATTCATCTGTTCAAATAATAATTTAACCCATTTTTTTAAATTCGCTTTTTAATTATAAAATATTTTTTAAACTGAAAATATAGATTTTCCATTGTTAGTTGAAAACTGATCTTTTTCCGTTTAAAATTCAATCCTGATTGAAAATTCCAGTTTTCGTTAAAGATTGATAGTTTTAAGTTTAAAATTAAAATGTTTAATTGATAGTAAACTGTTTTGTGAAAAATTATTAAAATGAAGGTTTTAAAATTTAATTTTATTCCAAAGAGAATTTAACTATTTGGTTAAAATTTACTTTTTTGGCTGAAAATTCAACTAATTTCCAAGGAAGTAGCCTGTTTTTTTTTAAATTTAAGAATCTGCTTAAAACTTTATATTTTTTTATCTCTTGACTCAAAAATCTTTCCTGGTTAATAATTCAACTTATCTGTTGAAAATTTGTCGTTTTTTGTTGATTAAATTCCTCTGTTATTAAAAATTTGTTCGTGTTGGTCAAAGTCAAATATTTTTAATTTAAAATCCAAATATTTTTGGCAAAAATATCAGGTATGACATTCTTCGTTGAAAATTCATTTTTTTTTTTTTTGTTAAATTCAACTGCCTTGGACCTGAAATAAAATTGTTTTTCGTTTTTTTTAAGAATAATCATTTTAGTTTACAATTCAACTATTTTGTTAAAAGTTTAATTATCTTGTTAAAAATGTAACTACTTGTTTTAAAGTTAAACTGCAGTTTTGAACATTCGTTTTTCTTTCAGATAAAAAATTTAGTTTTTATTTGTTTGAAAATTCAATTATTTGTTTGAAAATTAACTTTCTTGTAAAAAAAAATCTTTTTCGGTTTGAAAGTCACTTGTTCTATAAAAAAATTAAATTTATAGTTAGAAACTGAACTTGTTTAGGTTCCACACTTTTGGTTAAACATTTATTTATTTTTTCATTTGTAAATTTAACTATATAGTTTAAAATGCAATTATTTTATTAAAAATTTATCTTTTTTGATAGATAAATCTTTTTTGGTTAAAAATAATTTATTGGTTGAGATATGAACTGTTTTGTAAAAAAATTTTGCTTTTTAAAATTTAGTTTTTTCAGTAAAATTTTAATTTTTTAACTCTCGTCTCTTTTGCTTAAAAGTTCTACTGTTTTTTAGTCATCTTTTTTTGGTCGAAAATGCACCTCTTTGGTTGTAAGTTGAAATGATTTTTTAAAATATAATTTTTCTGGTTAAAGATTTAACAATATTTTAGAAAATTAATTTTTTCTGTGGTTCAAAATTATTATAAAAATAAAATTAAAATAAAATTAAAAGTTAAACCAATATTTAAAAAATCATATTTTCTTTGAAGTTGGAACTATTAAACATTTATTTTATTGGTCGAAGATTTGAGTACATTGTTTAAAATACTTTTTTCATTAGTTCACTATACATTTATTTCAATAAAGATTAAACTGTTTCACTTTTAATTAATATTTTAATAAATATTAGTTCTAATATTTTATTAGTCATATATTTTGGTAAAAAATTAAACTTTTTTTGGTTGTTGTAACTTAAACTAATTTGTTAAAAATTATTTTTTTGTTGTTAAAGGTTTAACTTTTTGTTAAAATGGAAAATTAAATTAAATTCTGTTTTTGTTGTTTTTGAAAACGTATCTTTTTTTATTTCGAAGTTTTACTATTTGGTCAAAAATGCAAGTTTTTTTAATATGAATTGAACTGTTCCACAATTGGTTAAACATTGATTTATTATTTAGTTTGGAAATTCAACTATTTGGTTCAAAATGCAAGTATTTTATTAAAAATTTATTTTTTTTTTATTGAAAAGTGATCTTTCTTAGTTAGAAATTAATTTATTTGTTAAAAATTGAACTGATTTCTTAAAAATTTATCTTTTTTGTTTGAAAATTTAGCTATTTGAGTAAAATTTTAATTTTTGTAACGCAAAACTAATGCAAACTGTTTTGTTGTAAGTTAAGCTGATTTATGAAATATTAATTTTTTTGTTAGAAATTTAACTATGTTATTGAAAATTCGCTTTTTTGGCTGGGGTTCAAATTTGTATTTTTTTAAATTGAAGTATTCATTTTTCGTTGTAAAGTTTATATTTTCTTATTTAAAATTTTACTATTTGGTAAAAAATTCATTTATTTGTTTGAAAATTAATTTGTTGTTGTTGTTGAAAATGTATCTTTTTTAGTTGAAAGCTTCACTGTTTTATTATTTTATTAAAATTTTATCTTTTTTCTTAAAAGAGTCATCTTTCTTGGTTCAAAATTAATTTTCTTTTCGACAATTGAACTCTTTTATAAAAAATTTATTTATTTGCTTCAAAATTGTAGCTATTTGAGTAAAATTTCACTTTTTGATAAATCGTCTCTTTTTCTTGAAAGTTGTAGAATTTTGTTAGTCATCTTTTTTGTTATAAAATGCAGCTGTTTTGTTGGTTATTCAACTGATTTTTCAAAACTAATTTTATTGGTTAAATATTTAACTACGTTATTGAAAAATCGTTTTTTTTGTGGTTCGAAATTCTAATTTAAAAAAAAATTAAAGTATTCCATTTTTGCTATAAAATTCATATTTTTCAATTTAAAATTTTACTGTTTAATCCAAAATGCATTCATTTGTTTAAAAATTTATATTTTTGGTTAAAAATTTAACCATTTGGTTAAAAGTTAAACCAATATTTTTTTAAATTATCTTTTCGTTGAAGGTTATACTATTCTATTGAAATTAAATTAAATTCTATTTTTGTTGCTAAAAACCTATCTTTTTTAGTTTAAAATTTTACTATTTTGTTAAAAATGCACGTGTTTTTTAATTAAGATTAAACTGTTCCACATTTGGTTAAACATTTATTTATTATTCAGTTGGAAATTCAACTATTCAAGTATATATTCAACTATTCATAAAATTCAAGTAATTTATTAGATATTTATTAAAAAATGAAAAAAATTAATTTATTTTTTGAGAATTTAACGGTTTTGTTAAACATTTATATTTTGTTTTGCTTGACAATTCAACTAATTGAGTAAAATTTCAATTTTTTTTTAACTTGTATCTTTCTCCTGAAAGTTCTATTATTTTGTTAGTCAACACTTTTGTTTGAAAATGTAAATATTTTGTTGGAAGTTAAACGGATTTTCTTTAATTACTTTTTTTTGGTTAAAGATTTAACTATGATATTGAAAATTAATTTTTTTGTGGTTCAAAATTATATATATTTTTTAAATTCAAGTATTCCATTGTTGCTATAAATTTTATATTTTTCAATTTAAAATTTTCCTATTTGGTAAAAAAAGGTTGTATTTTATTGAAAATTCATCTTTTCGGTTAAAAATTTAACTTGATGGTTAAAAGTAAAACTCAATATTAAAAAAAAATCTTTTTTTCCGTTGAAGGTTTTGAACTGTTCTGTTGAAAACAGTTCAACATTTGATTAAAAATTTATTCAATATTTAGCTTGGCAATTTAACTATTTGGTTCAAAATACAAGTAATTTATTAAAAATTGATTACAAATTGAAAAAAAATTAATTTTTTGTCGAGAATGGAACTGTTTTTTTTCCTAATTTATTTTTTTTGTTTGAAAATTTAGAAACTGATTTGTTAAAAAGTAATTTTTTTAAAATACTTAATTATGTCATTATAGTTTCTTTTTTTGTGGTTCAAAAATATCTATATTTTTTTTAATTTGAGTATTCCATTTTTGCTATAAAATTAATATTTTACATGAAAATTTTTTGAAAATTTCTTAAATTTTATTTAAAATGTTTTAAAACCAATGAAAATCCAAGAATATTCTTTGAGATTCCGTGAAATATTTTGATATTCTTGAAACCACCTGAAACCTGCCATAAATTCAATATTTAAAAAAATCATCTTTTCGTTGAAGGTTAAACTATTCTGTTATAAATTATATTAAAAATCAAATTAAATTCTGCTGTTGTTTTCGAGAATTGAACTGTTTTGTTAAAAAAAATTTTTTGCCTAAAAATTCAGCTATTTGAGTAAAATTTCAAAATTTTTTTAACTCGTCACTTTTTCCTGAAAGTTCTATTATTTTGTTAGTCTTCTTTTTTGTTTGAAAATGCATCTGTTATCAGTTGAACTGATTTGTTAAAAATTAATTTTTCTAGTAAAATATTTAACTACGTTATTAAAAATTCGTCTTTTTGTGGTTTAAAGTTATATATTTTTTGTAAAATTAAAGTATTCAATTTTTGATATAAAATTCATATTTTTAATTTAAAATTCTACTATTTGATCCAAAATGCATTAATTTGTTGAAAATTCTATATTTTTGGTTAAAATTTAACTATTTGGTTAAAAATAAAACCAATATTTTAAAAAATCAACTTTTCGTTTAAGTTTAAACTATTCTGTTAAAAATTAATTAAAAATAAAATTAAATTCTGTTGTTATTGTTGAAAGAATATCTTTTTTAGTTCAAAGTTGTTCTATTTTGTCAGAAATGCATGTGTTTTTCAATAGCGATTGAACTGTTCCACATTTGGTTTAACAATTATTTATTATTTAGCTTGTAAATTTAATTATTTCGTCCAAAATGCAAGTATTTTATTGAAAATTTATCTTTTTCAATTGAAAATTCATCTTTCTAGATTAAAAATTAATTTATTTGTTGAGAACTAAACTGCTTTTTAATTTATGCAACTGTTTTGCTCTAAGTTAAACCGATTTTTTTTAAATTACTTTTTTTGAAGTATGTTCTGAAAAATTCGTGTTTTTGTGGTTCAAAATTATAAGTTTTTAAAAATTAAATTATTTCATTTTTGCTATAAAATGTTTATTTTCTAATTTAAAATTCACCTACTTAATCAAAAGTGATTATAATTTATTGAAAATTAGTCTTTTTGGCTGAAAATTCAACTATTTGGTCAATAGTTAAACCAATATTTCAAAAAGTCATATTTTTGTTGAAGGTTGAACTATTCTGTTAAAAAGTATTTTTCAGTAACGATTGAATTTATTTCGCTTGGAAATTCAGCAATTTTTTCCAAAATGAAAGTATTTTATTAAAAATTTATCTTTTTTTAAATTTAAGTATTCCATTTTTGCTATAAAATTTTTATATTCTAATTTAAAATTCTACCATTTGATCAAAAGTGATTTTTTTTCATTAAAAATTCATCTTTTTGATTTAAAATTTAACTATTTGGTTAAAAGTAAAAACAATATTTTTAAAAATTATCTTTTCATTGAAGGGTAAACTATTCTGTTGAAAATTAAATAAAAAATTCAATTACACTCATTTTTTTTGTTAAAAATGTATCTTATTTAATTCAAACTTGTAACATTTTGTCAAAAATGCATGTTTTTTTCAATAGCGATTGAACTGTTCCACATTTGGTTGAACATTTATCAATTATTTCGCTTAAAAATTCAACAATTTGTTCCAAAATGCAAGTATTTTATTAAGAATTTGTCTTTTTTGATAAAAAAGTAGAAAGTTCGTATTTCTTTGCTGCAAAATTTTTTTTTTAATTCAATTATTCCATTTTTGCTATAAAATTTTTAGATGATTATTTAAAATTCGCCTATTTTATCAAAAATAATTATATTTTATTAAAAATTCATCTTTTTGGTTGAAAATTTAAATATTTGGTTAAAAGTTAAACCAATATTTAAATAAATCATCTTTTCGTTAGAGTCTAAACTATTAAGTTGAAAATTTTATTGAAAATTAAATTAAATTCTGCTGTTGTTTAAAACGCATCTGTTTCATTTTAAAATTATACTATAACTGCAAGTTATTTTTTGAAAATTTATCATTTTTGATAGGAAAGTCATTTTTCTTGGTTAAAAGTTAATTTATTTTTCGAGAATTGAACTGTTCAAAACTGGTGAAAAATGCATTTCTTTAATTGAAAATTAATATTTTTAGTTAAAAATTCAACTATTTGGTTAAAAGTTAAACCAATATTTTAAAAAATCATCTTCGTCTTGGTTAAAGATTTAACTATGTTATTGAAAATTCATTTTTTTGTGGTTTAAAATTATATTTCTTTTTTTTTTTTAGAATATTCCATTTTTTCCATAAAATTTATATTTTGTAATTCAAGACTTTCTTGTTTTGTCAAAAATGCATCTATCTGATTGAAAATTCTTATTTTTGGTTAAAAATTTAACTATTTTTATTTAAGTATTATTATTTAACTATTTATTTCAAACTTGTACTATGTTGTCAAAAATTCATGTTTTTTTCCTGAAAGTTCAATTATTTTGTTAGTCAACTCTTCTGTTCGAAAATGTAACTATTTTGTTGTAAGTTAAACTGTTTAAAAAAAATTTTTTTTTTTTTGGTTAAAGATTTAACTATGATCATATTTTATGGAAAATTCATTTTTTTCGATAGGTTAAATTATTCAGTTTAAAATTAAATTAAAAATTAAATTAAATTCTGTTGTTGAAAACGCATCCTTTTTAGTTTAAAGTTTTACCATTTGGTCCAAAATGCAATTATTTCATTGAAAATGTATCTTATTTATAGAAAAGTCATCTTTCTTAGTTAAAAATTAATGAATGTGTTGAGAATTGAACTCTCTTCGAAAAAAGCATTCTTTTTTGGCTTGAAAAATGCAACTAATTGTTTACAAGTCATTAGGTAGGCAAGTTCCTGAAGCTAAAAGAGCAGAAAAAGGGTCGAAGAAAAAGAAGCCATCAAAGCCCTATCCTCATCATTTCGTATTGTATCTTTTTTGGAAGACACAAGCCTTTTTCTCTCTGGACGCGAACCCGACGCCCCCACATGCTGAAACTCTGGCCCCCCTCCTCCTCCCCCTCAGCAAGCGTGAACTCACTCCAGAGTCCAGCAGACTCGAACTTCAGTCGAGGCAATGCGTTTGTAGTGTGCGCGTCGTTTTCGAAAAACGTGGTTTGTGCGCTCCAGTGACAGAGACCGGCTTTTCAAAACAAAAATCATCCCAACCAATTGACTTTTCCCGATCCATTTCTGGAAAAATTCAGCAGGACTTTTGGTCGAAAAATTAAGCAATTTTCGCTGGAACGACAAAAAATTCCTTTCACCTTCGTTTGGATAGTTGTGCAGGTGCTAATAGGGTGGTTTGTGCTTTGGAAACGATCGAATAGTGATTGATGATTTTTTTTTATTGATCACAAGTGACGTGCGATTTTTGCAAAGGATATTGTGTCAGAGAGTGAACTGTGCCTCTTGTTTGCAAGTCAAACATGATTCTTGTGCATTGATTTAATTCCTGTAAAGTCTATCCTGCTTTCGCGAGGGTAAGTTTACTTGGAAAAATATTTCTTTTTTGAGTTAGAGAAACCGTTTCATTCAATCATTTTTTCATTTCATTCAAGAAAAAATTCTTTGAACCAGAACAATTTTTTTGGATTCAGAAATATTTTTTCTATGTTTTGTTTCTCATAGTCATTTCTTCGTTTTGATGTGGAAAGAAGAAAAAGATGTTCACTTATCTTTCTTCAGGAAGTTATCGTTTCCGTTACTGTTTTCTCAGACCAAATAAGATTGGATTGAAGAAATATTTGTTAATGAAGTCATAGGGTTAATGATATTTGCTTGTAATGTGTAGTCAGTGATAAGAACATTATTCAATACTTTTCTATCTTTAGAAGTGGTAAAATAAGCATTTGCATGTGCATAAAGTCCGCTGTTATTTAGATTCAAAATAATCTGCATAGTATGCATACATTATTCACATCATCATTAAAGCTGCTGTTTGACACACACTTGTTCCAAATGGAAACATTAATTAAGGATCTTCTATAGTTATCTCAAGTTAAAAAAACATTTTTTAGTGAATTTAGAAAAAATGTTTTAGTTTAGAATTGTTTATTTAACAATATTAGTAGAACAATGACCAGACCCGAAAAAAGACATTGATGATGCTAAGAAGATCCTTTCTTTTCAACGTTTCTTCTTAACAGAAAACACAAATCAAAGTTTACAAAATCCAAAGTCAAAAAATAAATCCTTAGGATGATTGAAAAGGCCTTTTGTTGCAGTTTAGAGAAGACACAGGCTCCAAATTCTTCTCTCGATTTGGTTCTGTGAAATGCATTGTATAGTTGTTGGTATTGCTAAGACCATTGTTGAAATATAGTCAAGTCCATCTGTAAAATATTTAGGACAAATTCAGTCAATTTTGAAGGAAGATTAATTTCTTTTTATGTTTATTTAATAATTTTGGAATATTTCCTTCATATTTGACTTATGTACAATATCAACAACTACAATTGAAACAATTGTCTTTGAAAATGACAATAACTAATCTTCTTAACACCATCGAGGTCTTTTTCTGAATCTTAATTATCTCATTGTTATAGATTTTACACTTTTTATAATTTGTTATTTCCGCGGACACATTACATCACACTCGACCATACCTAATAATAACATCTAACAATACTTCTTTAGAGTTTTGCGTTTAGGCTTTCTCTTTAGGTAACAGTTCCAATTGTTATTTAATCCTAATGCAACTATATATTTTTGTTTAATGTCGACATCAGTTCTTTTCCAAAATTAATTACGATTAACTATGGGAATATTTTTCTCACTATGAATCATTGTTAACAATGCTCATTGTTGAGTGAACACCAGTAAACATCCCGAAGAATGCAAAATTTGTAACACTTTTTATTTTTGGATTTTGTTTTCTAATTTGATAAGTGGCTACTTTCAACCCGTATACATAGTGTTGCGTTTATGTGATAACATGCTTATATCTCTTATCACATTGTTCCCAATTTTTTTCACTAATTACTCAATATGAAAGTTTAAATAATTTCGAAATTCAAATACATGCTATTGGACAATTCTCAATTTTCTTAGAATAAATAGTAGATGAAAGTAAAGTATATTATTACTGGTAGTAAATAGCAACTCCAATTACGTTCTCCGCAAGAATGCCAAGCCGCTCAAGGGATAGACTAATGAAAAAGTAAATCAGGTTTCCTCCATTTTTAAATAGACATTTCCACGCCCTAGAAAAGATAGAAGCATCCCACATTATTGATATGATCCTTTTTAAACTAATAATCTTTCTCATTAGATTAGATGATTAGACTGACGGATGAAGCAGGATTTAACCTTTTTTTTTATACCTTTTCTCATCAATATCCACATTTTCTGCTCTAACTTTTCCTGCAGTGAAAGTTGAAATGGAAAACTTTCAACACCTGCAAATTTACATAAATAATAACAGGTTGATAGTATTAAAGTAAAGTAGCCTCTATATTAGAGCGGAGCTTTTGAATTTGGAATATTTTGTCGTAAAGAAATTCCTGCTGGTTAGAATGTTGTAGCAAATTTTTTATTTGTAAAGTTTTTGCTATTGAATTTAACATTGACAAAAGTAGCCATAATTGAACAAATGATGCAGTTTTAAAATTTTCCAAATCCTAAATTCGAGCAGAAGATGTAAGCTAATTAAAATTGGTTTCTTTATATTTTTCGAAGGCCAACCCACAAATTTGTTTCACTGGGCCGAAATGGTTTCATTAGTTTAGGCATTTTCACTCCGCCCTAATCTTTTACATTCCTATAAAAGCCCTTAAGAAAAAAATATCAGAGGAAATTCTCTATAGGCTTCTAATGATCTTCCTATAATGAGTTTCTTATCATTTTTTCACTATTCTAGAAAAACTGATGCAAAGAATAGATAAACTAGAAAAGATTGATTGATTCATTTAACGTAGGATTTAAAATGATATCAAACGAATTTTACAGGATTTTGTAGAGAATTAAATGTTAAGATAAAAACAAAAAATAAACTATATTTTAAACGGTTTCTAGAAACTTAAAAATGTTCCAAGGAATTAACAAAATTAAAAATAATTTGGAAGATTAAAAAATTCAAAGTTTATTTGGTGTAATGTTTTAAAAACTTTACATACTGATTTTCCTATAATATTTTTTCGCAAGTGAGGAAAAGAAATATGAATACGATTAATCTTCTATCAACAAGATTTTAATAATATCGGGCAATGTTATGTTACACGCCTTCGTATCTAATCTTCTTATGGTAAAATTTGATCTGCTGACTAATAAGACCAAAGCAGATTAAGAAGTGACAAGGAAGATTCAACCGATTCCTCTTGAGCTTCTGGCATCCAGCTGCGTGCATCGTCAGGTATCTTGTGTTATTTCTTGGAGGCGAATGCTTTCTTCTCCTTCCTTCACACGCCCTGACAGAAGTAGGCGGGGTAGGTGCTACCAGGATTTGATTTCACTTCCAGTTCAAATTATAACTATAATAAAATAAGACTACTGCAATACTACTAGCCGGCTACCATAAATACTTCATCACTCATCGTATTCATTTTTCCGTCGCGCTTCCAAGATATCCTGGTTTGCACCGGAAGACGCCTTATTCATTTCTCAAACCACCGAAGAAAAAGGTGTTGCAACATTTGCCACTCCGGGGCTGAAAATAAACCATACTGAAAAACAGTTTCTCTTTTCTCTGGCTATAAGACTTTTTCGAAAGTTTGCTTCAAAGGATATGATCAATCTTTGATTCTTCAATTTTTGCAAAAGGCTACCAGGTGGTAATTGTAGCACCCCAGTTGCTCGCGATGACCCTGATGATGATTGTGTTCTGGTTTGGTCTGCTATTTGCTGATAACTTCCACTTCTTTGTCGAATCATTACTTGCCAAATTAAAGAAAAATTTTACAACATTCATTACACAGTTGAAAACAATCCTCAACGTAACTCTTTTCATTATTTAAAGCATTGTCTCAAGATTTGACAATAATTTAGATTTAATCGAATAAAAAGAGGCAGTAGATGATGTAATATAATTTCTTTCCAGATGCTGAAGCACGTATCTGTCTCACCCTGGCGAGGGCGAGCGGACAGCGTGAGTCTAGCTTCGAGTGGTGGTGCCAGTAGCTGCGGAAGCGGAAGTCCAACCCCTGGACACACCCCACCCCCCTCAAGGGCATCATCATGCGCTTCCCTCGCACCCCTAACGGCGCTCTCCAGTTTTTCACCAGCCGACACCGCACCCCAGCAGGTCAGTTTCCATTCTTATTTTCATCTTTCCCACCATTTATAATTTTAAATCACGGTATTAACACATTAGTCACGTCATCATGATACCTGAGGCAGTTTTTTAACTTCCTTCTTCACTGAAAGCATGCTGAGTTATGATTAATTAGATTCTTGATTTAAAAATAAATCCTAAAGTAATGGGAACAAAGTAGGGTTGACTGGGGTAAGCTCGACCGCCGGGGCAAGAATGACTTTGCAAATAGCATTCTTTATTCCATAACAACATTAATTCTTCTCTGAACCAAATAATCTATTTTATTATCAGAGAAATGATGCTATAAATTTAGGTCTTAAAAATTTGCGATGTGAAAACAAATTAGGTAGCAAAGAGTTTTGAAAATTACTGTTTATTCTTCATTTTGACTTGAAAATATACAACATTGGTTTATCTATATTTTTGCATAATGTTGATGGAATGCATTAATTAAATTATATTTATTTGCTACGAGATATTTGTTAAGTGACTAAAATTGGCGTGGAAATTGAATGTTAGTGCGGACATTTTATCTACAGCTCTATAAGGTTAGGTGGGTAATTTCATCGTGGGAGATTGCAAAAAAGACCAACGCTCTGCTTAATAAAGCAAAGAGAACAGCATCACGAAATTCCCTGCGAATGAGAGCATGTCTGATGTAAGAGACCCAAAAAGAACGAGTAAGCTGTAAAATGGATTTATTTTCAAAGAAAATATTATGAGAATGTAGTAAATTATAAAACAATCATTACATTCTAGAGCTGTAAAAACATTCCAAAATTTGTAGGAAGGTAAAAAACAATAGGAATGTTGCTCCAACTCAATCAGACAAAGTTTTTAGATAAGTAATTTTTAATTCTTGCTATTTTTAAGCATCCTAACATTGGCTTTTCGTAAGATAAAAGACTCAATATCCTATCATTTTCATAAAAAAACAATTCGTAGACCTTCATTTTCGTACTCTTTTTAATTGTTGCTTTGAATCATTTTATTTACAAAAATGATTACCATGCATCGAGTTTGTACTCATTCATGTGTAAACTTCGATATGAGTTACATCACTCTCTGCGATAACAATTGCACAATATCTCCCAAACTGTATTTTTCTGATTTTCTCAGGCATAACATACTCTTTTAATAAACTCTTCTATCAAAAGGCGAAATTGATTAATGTTCTGAGTGATTGGAAAACGTTATGAAATCCGAAAAATACTGTTTTATCTTTTGTGTATTCGGTTGAGGAACATGGTCTATTGTAGAATAATTACGATATCATAATATTTTTGTTGCATTTTGCATTTTTTCAAACTATTTGATCAGTGTTTTAAGGGATTGGAAAATGCATTTGTGAAATTCAGAAAATACTCTTTTGTCATTTCCGATTTTAGATGAGAAAGAGGACCTGTTGTAGAATACTTACGATTTCTCACGATCAGTGTGTGACTTTTGGTGTAGTGTGGTTTCCCGTCCTTTTTTCGCAAACAGAAACTTGATCTCGTCGAGAACGATTCGTCAGATGTTCGTCCGTGTTTCTGCTACTGTCCCTTACTGAAGCACATGTGGTGTCCAATTTTTTTTATACTCCCGCCTTTTACGATCGAAACCATTTTCAAACATATATTCTCATATGTGTTATTCTTGCTTATGCTTTTAGTTTTGTAAAATGATTTGTGCCCCCAAAACAAAACTGCAAAAGTTTTCCATGAAATATGCTGTCTTTTTTTCACACGGCGCTAAGTATAGCAGTTTTTTATGGGTTCGTTTAACTAAGGAAATTTTTTCAATTTGTTTTTTCAATTCTAAAAGATTAATTTTCTTTAAAGACTAATTGCAATATTTGCAAATGGAAAGATTATTGTACTATCAGGCCTCTCAGTACTTATACATAGATTAGACACATGTGTGAAGGATTAAGAAACCACTTGTATTTATCGACTGACATGAAGAAAAATTCCTTCTATGTTTATGTTCCCTCAAAGTCACATGTGGGTCCTCGGGGAAAAATAACTTTGTATTTTCTAGTCTCGTTTGTTTATAAGCACAAAATATTTAGTCTGCTTTTGGTTACATTTTTGGGTACTAAGATAGTTTTGAGATTGTTACAACCGATTTTTGACAAACTGTCATCTAGCATTTCCAAAATATTTTTATTTGTCCTTAGATATATTTTATGAGAGAACTCCTCTTGAGATTACTGACTTTCCAATTCTTCAAATTAAATAATTCGCAGTGTTTTTGCATTACACGAGCCTTGGAGAGTCGACCTACAGTTTTTGTTGAAGGGACGAGGAATGCAGTGTGAGAGTTGAAATCCTCTGAATCGTCGCACATTGGGGCCATCTGAAGAAGAAACTCGTATTTCGGCTTCATGGGCGTATTTTAAAATAATAATAATTGCTCAAATAGTTTTAGATTTGAAACTTTTTGAGCAACATTACAAACAAACGACATGTTAAATACTTTAAAATTCAAGCTTAAGAATATATTCAATGAAAATAGCCATTTGTATTCATCTTCCTAAAACGATTCCCGATCGCCGCTAGCGGTTTAATCTGAGAAAGGAACGCATTGTAAGTATCCTCACGCTTAAAACACACCTGGTTAGCTTTTCTGTGCAATGATCCGGTTATGTGAGGACAGGTATAATCCACCTACTCCCTTATTTCTGCTCTGACTTACGTAAGAAATGTACTAAAAATCGAAGACATTATCTTAAAGAGATGCAGCTTGGTGTTATTCAGCAAATACGCGTTGGCGATGATTCATTCCACAACTACAGATGTATTGCAATCATACTTAATCAGCGGACTTTCCAAGTTTTATTTAATTCGAATTTGCGTCAGAACTGCTGACATCCTCGACAAATGTGGCCTTAATTAGGACGCAACTGACGAAGTATTACTGGAATTGGTGAAAAAATATCAGTTAATTGGGTGAATATGGAGGAATTATTGCTCTATTTTGGGGAAATCCTGTTTGATGATCCGCCTCCATTCGCAGAAAAAGAATTTCTCAATGAACATTTTAGGCCCTGAAGGACTTTAATTTGTGGAAAGCATTTGGAGAAATTTATTGCAGTGTTTTGGGAAAATAATAGTCGATGATCCGCCTCCATTTCGTAGAGAACGTAGTCTATTATTTTTCCCCTCCGGGTGATTTTTCTTATGAAGCAAATCTGTGTGACAGGCTTGAAGTCAAGTCAAGTTCCATGTTTCGTTCCGCTTCTAGTCCCAGGACCTGTCTCGTGCTCCTTCCACCCTCACAACATCCGGCGCGGCAGCCCATAGTTCCTGTTTTCTTCTGCCTCTTCGTCTGACTTCTTCGAGAAGCAAGTCCTGATGTTTTTACTTTTACCCTCCTACCAGCATTCGCCACTGGCAAAGACATTTATGAATCTTTGGCACGTATCGTCCTTGGATGCCAGATCAGTTATAAGTAATTCACCAGTGAAAAGACACACGCGTGACAGGAGACTTGTTTCAAGATATAAATGAAGGAATAATAATGCCCACTCGGTAGTACATTTATCTTGACTCGCGGATGCTAATGTGTCTTGATAGTTAATTCGAATGTGCAGATCATGAGATATGCGAATAAAATTCCTCTGATTGTATATACTCCGTCCCAAGTGCTTTGCACACATGCGCCCAAAAAAGCATTGTTCGTTTATTGTCCCAGGTTTATTTTTTTTATGCGGACCTCATCGGTTATGCGCATTTGCGTCAGAGAAGGTTGTACTTTTCAAAGGGGATTGACGGATCTTGAAAAAGGTCGGTGCTCAAGGAAGGTTGAATTCAGCGGTGTATGACATGATCGTATGGGCGTATTTTTTAATTTGATGTTACGTCATTGTCAATAGACAATAATGTTCTCTTTTCTAAGAACATTTATATCAGACAAACGGTTTTTTGAATTCAAGAAATAATGTATTTTGTTTCTTAATTTGGACTACATTCTGAAGACAATACGGAATTCGGTGTTGTTTTGAGTTGAAATAAAAATAAAAAAGATAAACAAGTGAAGCCACAATGATCATTTTCAGTATTCAAAATGAGATGCAGCATCATTCATGTCAATTGTTTGCGGTCTAATGTTGATAAAGTGGTGTAACGATTATGTTGGGTTTGCTAACATTCAGTGTCGCGCTCCCGATTTCAAAGATGTTTTTCTACAAGGAACAAGGAAGTCTTGGAGTTTGATAAATTCTTTGTCGCTTTAATTAAAACCGCACCCGCATTGTATATACGAGGCCGGTAAGGCGTGGCTAAGGACTATGTGATAGAATGATGGCTCACAATGAGGTATATGCAGAGGTTGTTGCCCAGATGTATCAAATTACTCATGCACCTATTGAATTATCCCAACAAAAAAAAAGTTGGAAAAATGCTGAATAAATTCATAATTTCATTTGATAAAAGCCAACTTAATGACTCTGTTTCTCATTTCTATTTAGTTAATGTATCTAATTTTCTCCTCGTAAAACTAATTGGGTAATAGCTTTATTTCTGACTATTTTGTTTTTCCATCAGCAGTGGGAAACCGCGTTCTTTCCACTTTCGATTTAGTAGCAATTTCGATCAGGCCGAGCATATAATAATCGAGTCGTTCCCTCTTCGTGGATAATTATAGACCATCGTCTGTCTTCTGATGCATCAATCCCCTGGGTCAGTAATGTCAGTATCAGCGAGGGGAAGATTGTGATTCCAAACCGAAATGCTGTAGTTGACTAAACTACACATATTTCTCGAATGGAATTGAGACCTGCAATCTTTCTTCGTTCTTTTCTTTTTATCTGTTTCGACATTATTGTTTATTTTTAAGAGGGGACAATGCTTTACCAATGTCCAAATAGTATATTGGGACGAAGAACCGAGTTGAAAGATGAGTTTCGATATTTTTTTCAATATGTCAAAAGTTATCGCTGTACGATATATTTTTATAATCTGGACATCCTTCTGGTAAAATGACAAGCAACTTTAAGTCAATACAGATTAAATAGTAAAACTTCCTGTGAGATAAATTAGAGCTGTTGCTCTTTAGATCGAAGGTTCTAATCACACTTGACCACTTCTCTGTTTATCAATTCATGAGACATCTCTTATCAGTATTCTTCCATGTTCTCAGTTGTTTCCGTTTCTCTCTTATTGTTAGAGTTTATTGTCTTATTAGGAAATACACGAGATTGGCCTCATCGCGGATAATCAATACATGCAGCTCGCGTGCCACGTCTATATTTCTGTAATAAATTCTGTCTGAAGAGATTCTTTCACGCAATACTATAAATAACGGGTTGGGCGTATTATTTGTTAAATCAGAGGAACAAAGCTAACAAGTTTCATTACATGGATCATTGGTTTGAAAATTTAATTTTAGAAATCTAAAATTGTATCGACCTAAGTAGAACTTAATTGATCGAGCACAGGAATTAGGCTCACTGAAGACCGGCACCATCTTGCGTCAAGGTCGTTGGATAATTTCTCATCAATCTACCTTGAAATTACGTCAAGTGCACTTTGCAAATGTACCTTTAACCAAAAGATGAACAGGGTACATCACTATAGTGTAAAGTTTAATCATATATGATTAAACTTTACAGTAATTGATGATTGTGCAATCTAAATGTCTGCTTTTACACTCTTCGTCAGCACTTACAATCAAATGATTTGCAAATTCTGCAGTTTTGACCAAGGGTAATCAGAGCTACCATTTTCAAAGTCTATGGTTACAAGTACTTATTGAAACATAACAAAGTTATTCTGAAAACATATTTAAAAATAAGCAGAACAAATGAGTCAAGTTTCTTTAATCTGTATTCGCATTTTTTTAAAATATGTCTAATCTCCAATTAGCATCTAGACGCAGTCATTGTTCAAATCCTTTACGCAACAAAAACTTGCTTCCTTGCTCGAACTAATTGTCTAAGCTAAGTAGATGAATCTATTTTGATTTGACTACTGTAATCGTTCAGGCATATCAGACACAAAAGCTATCCTATAGAATAAAAATAGACATAATCACTGGCATAGATATTTTTGACCTTCTGCCCGTTTGATTCAAAAGTACTGTCACTAAAGCTAATAAGGATATTATGGAAATTTAGTGTCCGGTGAAAGTAAACTATACATTTCAACAGTTTTAAACTTGTTGTAAATAATGACTTGTACCGAACGAGAGTCTAATAGAGTTGTGATAAATTGGAATTTCTTCGCTGCAATAAAACCACTCCTATTAGTATAGCATTCATTCATTGAAATTCTTGACAGGAAAATGCAAACGTGAATCAAAGATATAGTGATTAGTAGTCGGTTAACAGTGAAACCACAACGCCATATTTGTATCCATGTCCACGTGGTTCATTGTAATTACACACAAGTCTGCCTTTACTGGTTTTACTAGCATCTACATTGTACGAGTTGTATGTGGGTGAAACTCAAGCAGAAATATCGCCGCTTAAAATGTTAACATTGCTCATTACAAAGAAGAATTGCAAAAAAGAAAAGAGATATTACTCATAGAAACACGAATCAAAAGTATCACCTTTGAACCCCATTACTTTGCTACCATGATCTAATTCTATCAGTATACGATCTCGAGGGAGTTCATGAAAATGATACTTCAAATAGGAACAATGCACTGCTTCATATAAAGCATAGAGAAAGAAAGCAATTACACAGCAAATTAAGTTTGTTACAGGACTTATTACAAAAGTGATAGGCTCTCTAGCTATTTCGTTAAGGTAACTCCCACATTCGAGCACGTGTTGTCAATAAATTTGCAATCCACTTACTCGACGCCCAAGCAACATAAGGACTTACACCTTCATGATGCCAAGATATTCGTGACCACGAGTGGGCTGGGGAATTGCATTCTAAAAAAAAAGAAAAAAATTGCTGTCCTTGACGCGCCACCCTGAGATCTCGAAATCCATCGAATCTTGGAGAACTGATTATGCATTTATTATCTACCAACCTATCTTTACCATGAGATTGGTCGAGAAACTACATATCTTATCGACAGTCGACATGTTGTTTTCTTCAATTCAAAAATTACGTTTATCGTTTCTCGATATTTTTCTCCAGCCACCGGATTTTTTTTATTTAAAATACTTGTAACAGTCAGGAATAATTTTAGAGTTCAGGTGCCATTTGTTTGGTGTTTCGTTGATTAAATAACCTACCATTATTATAGAGAAATTTTATGGAAAGAGTTATGGAGTTGAAATTTTATCGGACGGAAAACATTTTATTATATTTTTTCTCTTTATGATGTTTTCTTTCATCGTTTAATTCTTGCGGCAAATTTCTCTTTTTGCAACATCTGGTTTGGAGGTTTGTACAACTGTGGTAACGTCCAGCCAGATGACCACGTTTGTTCGTGCCAGGATGAACAATGACGTTTGTAACACTTAGCATTCTCCACGTATGGCATTACGGACTGCGAGGATCCTTTATGGGGTTTGAATAATGATACGTTATGATCGCCGCATAATGCACAGGACGGGTGGGTGGAGTCTGAGAAACCCCATGTGGTCGACTCGACCAACTTCAAGATCCATGTACAATTCAATTTTTTCTTAACCATAAACTCAACATTTTTTGACTTCTTCCATTCATTTCATACCAATTATATCCCAGTGGACACAAAACCATGAAGATCCCAATAACGTCCTTGGGTCGTTCCTAGGACGTCCAATATCGGCACATCCTTAATTTTTCCGCCCACTGGGTATATGATGAGAGATATAATTCGATTTTGTCACGATCAAGGTCATATACAGTTATATCTTCGATAAAATTCACCTTGCTCTTTTTTGAATCGGATCCTTTCTCTTCACGGTAGTTCTTCACATCCTTCTCGCCGCATTTTGCTTCGCGTGACGCACCCCAAGTTTTTGCATTCGCGAATCCACCCCGTTTTAGCCATTCCGGTTTAATAATCACGGAGGCTCCCCA
>JAAAKG020196132.1:0-24067 GCA_010014905.2 Druon quercuslanigerum
TTATTTTTTAACTTGTTCTAGGGTGAACCAGGTTGTCATCATAGCCACGGACTAAGTCAAGTGACTAATGAGATTAGGATGTTATAAATTAATTTAATACGATTTTTGCCATTTTTGCGATTATTGTACAGTTAAAACATCAGGAGCAAGGTGTAAATTAAAGTTCGTATTTTACCGCTGTTATACTTAAACAGCGGCCGAGAGCGTCGAAGGTGACAACAGTCGCCTTTGGATGCTTTCTTAGAGCTACCATCTGTCAATCCACAGGTTTTTAGTCGCTTGCTTCTTGATGGTCGATAAAGTTCCTTACAATGCGACAGGTGTTTAATCAAACCGCCTTCTAAACCTCTGCCAGTACCCTACCGACCCCTAAATTTCCATGATGTTCAGTGCATCTTTCGTGCGCATTGCCTGTAACCGGAATCGCAATAGGATAAATAGATGCATGTTTCACATTCCTTCTATTGTCTTTACTTTATCGCATCACGATGTCAGTTCGATTAGCTAGGAACCTATTTCTGAGGAATGGGGGAGTGGATGGTCATATAAAAGAGAGAGTAAAAAGGGCAAATGTGGTGAGGAGGCAAGTGTGGGGGCTGGGAAAGAGGTTGTTTGTAGATGATTTTGTAAAGAGAACGAAATTGTTTGATTCGCTAGTGATAAGTGTCTTATTTTACGGAGTGGAGGTGTGAGGGTGAAAGGTAAGTGAGGAGGTATATAGGAACCATATTGTCAGGTGGCAGACAGGAAGAACGAGTTTAGGGATTATAAATGCGTGTAAATATGAGGAGAAATTTTTAGAAAAGAAGGGAAGTAAGCTTGTTAGGGAATGTTGGTGGAAGAAGGAGAGCAGACGTAGGGGTGGGAGGATGGAGGCGGAAAAGAAAACGTATTTTACAGCGAATAGATTGAAGGTGGATGAAGTGAGAAGGATGCATGAGGAAGGAAGTAGGGTGTATGAGTTGGTTGAAAGAAACAACATGGAGAGAGAGAAGGAAGCAGGGAAGAAGAGAATCAGAGAGTCAAGGTTTAATAGGAACTATGTGTGGATTATGCCAAGGGAGAGGGCGCAATATTTGTGTGAAAAAGGAGAGCAAGGAAGTCAGGAACTTAGAGCGAGAGATGGCTTAGAGATGAGGTGTGGATGAATGTTAGTTTTTAAGAGGTGGGTGTAAGAAAATTCTGTAAAAAATGGAAGTGTAAGCAAGTCAATTTTTTAAGGCCAGCAGGCCGAAAAATAAGCGTTTATCTGCTATAATGATCCGTTTGGATGGTAACATCATAAATAAGATGTAATCTTCGTTTTCTTAAACGTGCATTGGAATGTATCTGTAGAAAAACATCCATTCTGTTAAGCACCCTAGGTTAAGGCCAAATTGTTGATGTATAATTCCCGCCACACCATTATGTCTATGCGTATATTCATTATTAATGTGCTCGATGGATTCGTTAATATCTCCACATAATCAGCACCGGTCAAACACGTCTTGATGTAACACGTGTAATTTATGGCGCTGAAAACCCTGTCCGAAATCGCAATGACGTATCCTTCCGTTTCTGGATACAGGACGCCCTTTCCTACCCAAATATTGGAAGCCTCACTATTCACTTTATGTTGATCTAACGTTTTAGGGTGCTCACCGTGGATAGCTTTCTGTCTTCATTGCGTTTCTGATTACTCTATAATTTCTGCCCTGATTATGAAGGCCTCCTCTGAGGACAAATTCAAGGATATTTAGTCAAGGTTCACTTTAGAGGTAGTGTTCTAAAGCACAACGTCTCGCTTGCTGTTAAAATAGTCTCACAGCTGTATAACTTGTGACTTAAACCAATTTTTGACAGTTTTTCAAGGTCGGTGTTATGAACTCGAAGGAGTACGTGTGGACAGAGATGGCATACGCGTTGATTTCCCTGATTTTGTTTGCCGATTTGAGAGAACTTTTCAGAATTAATCTGTGAGTCTTGTATTGGAGGCAGTCGTTAGGTTTTTCTTAACTATCGTTTGCTGAATACCCTCCCGGCAATAAGCGTTGAATTTAGAAGAGTTAAGATTTTGTATTCCTATGAATACGTAATGTTTCGGCCTTCTAAAAATTCTCCGACGGGACAAGAAACATTGCAAATCCTATTCCTCTCAATCGACTTAGTAAAATTTAACGGAAGCATTTATTTAATTAATTAATTTAATTTATTAATTATTCATTAATTATTATTTAATTTAATTTATTAATTATTAATTAATTATTAATTTATTTAATTTATTAATGTACTAATGTAAAATATGTAAATTAAAATAATGTTGACTCTAGATAGGCAGGGTTGAATTGATTAGAATTAAACTTTCAAAACTTATACTCCACACAAAGGAATTAAAAGAAGTTAATATATATATTGTTAGGTATGCCTATCAGTATAATTATTTGAAATTAAATATATTAAAAACATGTACTCTTTTGGCGAATAGGAAACTATGCGCATTTAAAAGAATAGAATAATCTTCATTTTTACTCATCGAATGAGGAGCGAGATTTAGTGGCCACTTTTACGTGACACATGAGATACGTACAATTGGTCGCTAAAGCTCGCTCCTCGTTGGTTGATTAGGCCCATATTTTCAGCTTTTTTGTGCCCAAACTAAGGTTTGCACAACTTTGTTATTTTTTGAGATCCAGAGGTTGTATAGGTGATGCGGTTTCATTAAAATATTTTCGTCGTCTTCGCTATCTGATATATCACCATCGCGATCGCTATCACCATAAGAAGCTGCGGTAGTTAGTCGTTGTTGCAACTCCCTAATTCTGAGATCAATTTCTTCGGTTTGCAGATCTGGCTTCGCCTGTACTTCGCGATTATTTATTTTGTTCCTGAACCTATGTTTAGTGCTTTTCAACACTTCAAGCATTGCTTGCTTAAAGATCTAATTATTCTCAGGACCAGGAAATAATGGACACTTGACTGCTGTCCCTAAAAATAAAAAAGATCGTTTACTAAGATGATATTAAAAATGCGTTTCAAAAACTTGTTTCACTCTAGAGGGCAAGACACCCCCCCCCCAGTTTCTATTTCCGGGAAAAGAAAATCCGTAATTTTTTGTTTTTCGAAATTCGAATATTAACACGTGCCACCGTGCAATTAAAAATCCCATTTAATTAACGAGGGGTAATTTTTAATTTTCGAAAAATTGAACTCATGTTCCAGGGATTCACCGAAACGTGCCGAGTTTTTTAGGAATTTAAGAGGAGTGTCTACGAAATAAAACCATACTAATAACTTTCATTTCAAACCCAACCCCACCTCCCAGCAGCGCCCCAAATATAATCAAAAAATCAAGAAACTACATTTTACGTACTATTGTTACTTTTTAGAAAATTTTCGTCATATTTTTTACACAAATAATTCCTAATGGACAATTTTAATAATTAATGACTTTTTAAATAATTTTCAATTGTCTAAACAAATGTAAATTAGTTAAACAATTATTCATTTCCCAAAAATGTAAAAAACAATCGTATATCTTGATTGAAATGCAATATTTTGTCATTGTTTTGATTAGTAAATTCTTCTAAAGTCATTATGGAATTATTCGAATAATTAATTGTTTATTTTTTTAATTTCTAAAAATTGAGATAGATATATCCACTTTCTTTCACATTGGTATCATATGCCACTTTTTGTTGAATAATTACCTTATTTGGATACATTTATTTTGATGGTTAACAAATTTCTATTTTTTTGAACAATTTTTATTTGCTCATGCAGCTATTTTCCGATAAATAAAAAAATTAAATAAAAAAAAGACGTACAATTAGTTACGATTTTAAAAGTAGTTTTGGAAAAGTGATTATTTAAACAAATTATATTCAGAAACAAAATTGTATGTGTTATAGTTTATTTCATTTTTTTACTTATCGAAAAAAACTGCTTGAGCAAGTAAAGATTGTTTAAACATATAGAAATTTATTAATCATTAAAAGAAATGTTTTAAAATTAGGTAATTATTTAGCAAAGCGTACCATAGGATACCAATTTGAAAAAAGTGAACATATCTGGCTCAATTTTTAGAAATTTTAAAAAGTAACAATAATTAATGATTTAAATAATTCCATAATGTCTTAAGAAGAATTTACTACTGAAAACAATGACAAAATACTGCATTACAATCAAGAAATACGATTATTTTTCACATTTTTGGGAAATAAATAATTGTTTCAATATTTTACGCTAGTTTAGATAATTGAAATTATTTAAAAAGTCATGCTCTTTGAAAACTTTGTTAATTTCAAATAACCTCTAAGTGACCTTGAACGTTACACTTGATCTATAACTTGGGTACGTGCCTGAACGTAGAATTTTCTGCTTTATCGATTGCAGATGTAAAAAAGGGGGTTTTTATTTTTAAAAACAAAGTTGACCTTCAAAAAGCCATGAAGGTCAACTTCAAGGCAAAATGAAGGTCACCATTGAATTATTATATTTTACCTGAGGAAATATCTAACCGTCCGGGGACTTTAAGACACCCTGTATAACCTAACTTAATACTACGTCATACAACAACATACAACAATTTAAATGTTTTATTATAGCTATCTCATTTGATTATTTTTATGTTAAGAATATTTAATTTAATGTGAATTTACTTTAAATTTGTTACTGTATATTCGCGTCGAAAGTTCAGTACACATTTACTTTTTGTGAGTTTTATGAGTGCTGGAGGATTGATAATATGAGTAAGATAAATAGTTTTCTCTAAAATAAATTGAAAAATAAATATAAAAATGAATTGTAATTATAGCCAAAATATCCATTTTGTTAGTTATGAAAAACATACTCAATTCATTTTTGGCTTTGTCCTACTCTTAAAATTTTTAAATTTAAAAGTGAAATATTTTTTTAAATATTAAGCTATTTGGATAAACAAAAAACGGATAGATAAGGATAAGAAGACGGATTGAAAAAGATGTATTAAAAAGGGATAGATAATACATTTGTCAGAGAGAGGATTGGGCCGGATACAATTTCCATCCTTCGTAAATTATGGGAAATGTCTAAGTAGCTCGCGGATAGATAAGAATTCATCATCGGATAGAGAATGAAGAATTGCGACGCATACGTATAATGGCGAATGGAAAAACATAACACTGGTTAGATAAGGATAAGAAAGCGGATTGAAAAAGATGGATTCAAACGGACAACCAACATATTTTTTAGAGAGAGGCTTAAAAAGTATAGAGAATGATTAGGGTGGATACAATTACTATGCGTCGTAAATTATGGCAAACGTTTAAGTAGCTCGAGGATAAATAAGGATTCAACGACAAATAGAGAATGAAGGATTGTTACGGAAAAGTATAGAAATGAATGGAAAAATATATAAACGGATAGAGACTGTTTGGAACGGATTGTTTTGTCGAATAAGGTATTGATTGATAAGGATATACGAATACCCTATGAATAAAAACGGATATAGAGGTATAGGAGAAGGATTCAAACGGATATAGAAGCATAGGAGAAGGATTCAAACGGATATCTATGGATAGCTGACGGATTCAAACGTATAACGTTTACATCCTTTTATCAATTGCCGTTGCTTAATTTTGTGACGCGGATTCGGCTAACATATGCTCATTGTCGTCGTTTTTCCACGCCAACTCAACGTGCTGTTTGATCTCCATCGCTCTATCTTCTGAGATGTGTAGATTAGATCTGATGTCATTCATCTTAGAGATAAGATCTCTTAGTGCGACTTTATTTATATGAGGATACTTTGCTGCAAATTTCATCCAAAAATTGTATCCTTTTTCTATTCTGGTTTCAAACTTCGCACTTTCGTAATAGAGACTTACCAATTCCTCTTTCACTGTGGTATCCCACTCGATACACTCCCAAGGTATTTCTGTTGCGGTATTTGGCTGCAAATAGTTAAGGCTGGCCAAAGCAGCCTCTGCAAACACACCTGATGTTCCGCTGCTTACCGTTTGTCGCAGATGTTCTTGCTGGTTAGCTGTTTGATTAGTGAGAACTGCCTAACAATCTAATAAAAGTTAATTTTTTTAAATATTCAATTTTATTCTTTATTTTCATCATTTATTTCTGCTGGGGCTTACATGTACAGTAAACTTGAATGCTACCAGAATTGCACAACAGCAGGGGAGAATTCATTTTACAGGGGAATTTTCGAATTTCGCGTTTTAAATTTGCACTCGAAACGGCCATTTGGTCAAGTCCGTGCATCTTTGGATCAATTTTATCGAAGTTTTCATGGTTGCGTTTGAAACTTGAAATGGATAAAAGTGTCAAATATTATAGGTTATGTTATTTAGTTATTTTTCTGTGCCAATGACATTATGGAATAACTGCTGAATGATACATACGTAAAATAGTAATAATATTCGACGCTTCCAGCGGGCGAAGAGTCAATTGTGTTTAACGCTTATTTGCGGTATAAAAAAAGGTATGTTATGAATATACAGGATATGCTTTAAATATAGTGAATAAAATATTACGTGCGAAAACTTTAAATTGACATTAACTACATTTACTTACAGCGATTAGGGCAAAAAGGTGAAACATAACCTCGAAATAATGAAAGACCGGTCAGACATGTTTATTATACTTCCGAATGATTATTCTTTACCAAAGAAATGCTTTGTGGTTTTGAATGTTTATTACTGACAGTGTCGACATTAATAATTTAAACAATAATTACTGGTTTGGAGAGCATTGAAGTGGATTATATGGCACTGAAAAACTGTACACTTTAATGCCTATAAATCTAAACAAATTCCGTTTTTATCCGAATGGGCAATTTAACGTCATTCTAATGCATTGATTGTATTCAATACATTTGGACGCAAAAGCATGAAATGACATTCAACTTATTTGGTAACTCAACGGCATTGGTTCCATTCTATACCTCCGATCACTAAAGGTTTTGCATGGCAATAAACTGACACGGCCATTCAACTACATTCTATGGTAATAAATTAATGGTATTAGAAAAAAAGCCATTTTCATGTAATATTTTTTTGTGGATTCAAAATGATTTGGACAAAAACGGAATATGTTTAGATTCATAGGCATTAAAGTGTACATTTTTTTCAATTCCATATAATCTACTTCAATGCTCTACATTATTTCTGAATGTAATAATTAATTCCCAGTATTGTTTTTTTCTTAGATCGTTCCTACACGAAATTCCCACCAGGACCTGCAGACTGAATTGGTGTATTTCAATCAACATTATTTAGAAATCGTTCTCTCCGGACCTTATCCCAGGATTGGGGATTGATCAGTCTAAAATGAATTCTGTGACGTATTGATAGTATAGGTGTATCAGAAAGACATCTTGAAGCAAGATAACTTACCCGAATTTCATTTAATAAAGTTTTTAGGGAGTTTGTTATTTTGGAAAATATTTTCTCTGAACGTCAACTCTAAATTGGGTTTGATCAACTACTA
Organism: Druon quercuslanigerum; assembly: GCA_010014905.2. Taxonomy (NCBI): domain Eukaryota; kingdom Metazoa; phylum Arthropoda; class Insecta; order Hymenoptera; family Cynipidae; genus Druon; species Druon quercuslanigerum. Next base: position 7,459 of record JAAAKG020196132.1, read on the forward strand.
TAATAAATGAGTGACACTCGTTTGTGGTAGAATTTTTATTCCAATTTTTTTTAATGTTTCTATTTTTGAAATTGCTATCTCTATATCTGATTCCCAAATTGGAATTTGATCAGTCCCTAAAATTAATTCTAAGTCGTTTTGATGGTATAGGTGTGTCGGAAAGACATCATGAAATAATATATCTTGCCCGAATTTTAATTAATAAAGTTCTTAGAGACTTTCTTATTTTAGAAAATCTTTTATCTGGACCGCATCTCAATATTGTGTCCGAATTTTAATTAATAAAGTTCTTAGAGACTTTGTTATTTTAGAAAATCTTTTCTCTGGACCGCATCTCAATATTGTGTTTGATCGAACCTTAAATAAATTTCAAATTTCGTCAATGGTAGGGTTTATTCAACAGGAAATCTGGATGCAGAGGATCAAATTTTGTTTCATGAGAAAAATATTTTTTTCTCGCCTTAGAAGTTGTCTGGAATTTAATGGGTTAAATATAGCAAAATAACGGCAATGTAGAAGGTACCTTTTTGTTAAAGATATTTCAGAATCTCAGCTTTTAAAAGTATTGACACAGAATTTTGCAACGACTGTGATCATATAAACAATTTTTGACACTAAATAGTTTTTGTTTGCATATGGAACCGTAAGACCTAAGAAAAGCCATTTGCAGAAATTATGCATTATATAACAGTTTCAAAAACGGTTAAAATAATTATTAATAATAAAGGCCAAGTTTTGTTTTGTTCATTTATTAAGCAAAATAACTATTCTAAGCTGTAAAACATAAAATCCGACATTTTAGGCACGTGGATTGCCATATATACAATGTTGCGTTCAGCATATTTACATTAACACAGTTACTCTTGATAAAATACTAAAGCTTTGTAATCGCAGAAGTAGATGCTTAAATATTAAGAAACCAGAACATTTGTGAAGAGTTGAGACAAATATTTAAAAAAAAATTTTTTTCCCCTATCGATAGTTTTTTTTCTTACTTTCTTCATACTCATTCGTATACTTATACGGATTGAAAATCCGCGGTTTAAGGCAGTTTAAGAAGCAAAAGACTATCAGTGATCAATAGTTAACCACTTGTCCGTGATTTGATCGATTTGTTTTGTGAGTATAGGATTTCGAAGGCGCATTTTTATTTCTAATTTTCCGCCTGTCGATTTCCTCCCATCCATCAACTGAAAGAAATATTCATATAATTTTTTTTCAACTTTTTTCATACTTAACTGGAATGAATCTACTCACCGAGAAAGAGTCGTGCAAAATGCAGTGTGTTTCAAGAGGCTGTAGTTTTACGGTAACGGTCCCCAACAGGCTGTCTCGTTTGAAAAATCCCCTGGAACAGAAATATAAGCATTCATTCGTGTAAAGCTACACTACTTATATACAATTTGTGCTTACAATAAGGTATTAGAAGTACAAAATTCCTGCGTGAACGTGCCCAAGCTACAAAAAATATAAAGGACCCCGCACAATTCACATTAAAATCCGGTCCCCGTCAAATTGGCTGAAATTGCAAAAATATAGTTCAAAGCCTTCTGATCAAAAAATCCTAATTGGCACTAGTCCAAAAAATCAAAAATTTTCGAGATAGGTGGGGCTGAACGAGAAAAATATGACTACAAGCGAATCTAATGTCCTGCTTGAAACTTGAAGATGAGGTGTAGATTTTTCAATAAACTGTGATCACTGGTAAGACCAGTCCAGCTAATAAGGACAAAAAAATGGCGCTATCGTGGTATTAATAGGCGAAATCATGGCGCTCTCCTAGAAATGTAAATACTGTCGGTTGAACTGACCTATACTCTTCTCATAAGTATCTGGACTACAAAATGTCTTTGGTAGTCCAGAATGTCTTTTGCCTTGATTATTTTGAAAAATCTTCACATTGCCAGCGCATTCTCATTACATTGCCCTTAGTACCTGGACTGGCTTTTCCTTTGATAATTCAACTGATCCACAGTCTTGTATTCATTGACTGAACTGTCTTCCACCTTTAATATTGCGAACAGTATATACATTGCCAGGACAGCGCCACTATTTCGCCTATTATTACCAGGACAGCGCCATTTTGTTGCCATTATTAGCTGGACTGGTCTTACCAATGTTTCTAGTACTGTCAGTGATTGCGCTGATCACAGTTTATTGAAAAATCTGCACCTCATCTTCAAGTTTCAAGCGGGACGTTAGATAAGCTTGTGGTCATATTTTTCTCGTTCAGCCCCGCCTATCTCGAAAATTCGGCCAATTTGACCAGTACCGGATTTTAATGTAAATTGTGCGGGGTCCTTTCATGCTAAAGTTTAACTATAGTAAAAATTAAAAATTGATTTCATCTGGTTTCATTTTTAATCGTATAAATAAAAAAATTCAGCTGGTCTTGAAATGAAGTGATACAAATGGAGATTTTAGATTTTCATTCAATTCAGTTTTATGTACAGGGTGGGTCATTTTAATCGACGCACCCGAATTTCTCGGTTTTTAAGAGGTAAGACCAAAAAATCGTTTAGACAAAAGTTGTTCAGGGTTAATGGGACCATTTATCTGTGCAATTAGCTTTGACATTGAACTTTATTTTCAAGGTCATTTTATGGTCAAAGTGTTTTTTTAATGACCTTCTTAAGGTCATGATAAAAAATTTTAAATGCCATTTCGGAAGTAAAAATTCCTGCTCTTTTCGAAACCCGCGTCGAAAATAGGGATTCCTTGAAAATTACGTTCAAGGTCAAAACTAATTGCTCAGATAAATCGCCCCCTTTGTCCTTAACAACATTTGTCTAAAACATTTTTTTTTATTACCTCTTAGAAACCGAGAAATCGGGTGCGTCGATTAAAATGACCCACCCTCTATATAAATTATTTTCAAGATAACAAAAATTAAAATTCGAGATAAATTTAATTTACGTATCGAAGTACAAAAGACCTCGATTACAAAAGCATCAAACTTGAAAAATTTTCAGCGTTTAAATTTAAAAGCATCCTCCTTTATTTTATCTCATTTTAATGTTATAGCCATCAATCAAATATTTTTAACATTTTTTACGATGTGTGATTGAAGGTTGAAATTTGACATTTTTGAAAGATATTGATTGGATGGTAGGATAGCGGAAATTTTACAGGAGAACTTAAAAACTTTTAAACACCTTTGTCAAAGGAACAGCGTGTCCCATAAACCAAAAAGTACTTTTAAGCTGTTGGTTAGCTCTTTTGAGTCGCAAAAAGAGCGCTTTGAAAAAGATAACCATGTGCGAGAAAGCCCTAGTGGAAAATCGAAGAGCACAAACAAACTTCAATTTTTACACATAAGAACTTGTGTAACTGTTTAATTTTTTTATTTAAGAGAAAAACAATCAAGTACTTTCGAGCTATTGGTTACCTCTATTGAACCGCAAAAGAGCGCGTTAAAAAAGATAACCATGTGCGAGAAAGCCCTGGTCAAAAATCGGCGCGCACCAGAAAGCTTCAATTTTGACACATAAAAAGTAACTTTTGCAGCAACTATTTCTTTCTAAGAATTCATAATTTTTACGGACAAACTTCAAAAAACTAAAATCGACACGTGTTCTGAAAATAAATGACTGCGCGGTGATACCACACTACGAAACATGGCACTTACGCCAGGAAGCATCGTGGCACTAACGCCTGTACGCACTGAATTTTTTTCCTAAACCTACTTTCGGATGAAACTGGTCCATAATCTTCTACACGGAAACGAGTTTGGAGGAAACAAGTGATTTTAGCCAATAAACCATTTTTCGAAAATTTGGCACTTACGCCCTTATGTAATATGGCCCTTCAAATGTCAGAAAAGTCAATTAATGCAATATTTTAAAGATAATCCTTACATCGTAAGTGCACGTCAACATGGTGAAACAATCTCGCTTCTACTAGAACATTCAATAAACAAGTACTCTCCCTAGAAGCACTTTAGCGTAAATTGATAAAAGAACTTTAATAAAACGTTGGTTAGATCCAATTGATCATTGACTTTAATATTTGAAAACTCCTGTCAAATTTCACGTGACGTGATTGCAACTTGTGTCTTCCCGTTTCTAATTTTTAATAATTTTTTTCTCTTCCTCTTCAGCAACAACTCAAAGGGGAAAAATGAGATGCACTCTGAGATCTGAGTTTATCTTAAAATTAACTATTTAATAATTAGTTAACTTTTATTTTTAATTTTTCAAATGCTATAACTCTAATAATTTTTTTTACCAAAAACTACTACTACTGCTACTACAGACAGACAGACAAACATACAGATACATTCGCAAAAATCGTTTTTGCTGACCAAGGGGGTCTCAAAACATGGAGATTTTATGAAAATGGACGAAGTCATATTTTACATAAAACTAATACTTTTTTATCAGAAAGACAATTGAGAATTTAAACGTCCACAAAATCAAATAAATAACTAATTTATATATCTTTCACGAAATATTCTTTTATTTAATTTGTGAAGGTAACAAGCCACCCAAACCACATTTTTCCCTAAATTTAGATTCAATAATTGTCCCTTAAATTTTCTTTTAGTTTAAGCGGGCCAATTTATTCTCCTCTCTCCTAAACATTATTTTAGTCACTCCTGGCGGACCGAGTGAACGGAAAATATACGCTACAGCGTACCCTTATACAGGGTGTCCCAGGAGAATAGTCGTTCCTTGTAATGGCGGATAGAAAACAAGAATTCAAGTCGAAAAGTCCCAAGACATTTTTGGGTCCGGTACGTATTTTGGGTACTACAGGGCATTGAAAATGCATGTAGGTGAACAGTTAGTTGCAAGTGTGCGTGCGACGCCGAAGAGCAATATCTCCTACAGCGGCAACTTCACCTTGCTTCGAGCATTCAAAAAAAAAAAAATGGAATTTATTTGCCTGTTTAAATCGGGTGGGCTCGAGTTCGATCGAACCGTAAAATAACTTTACAACAAAATTAATTTTTATATTTAAACATTTTCGAGATAAAACAATAGCTTACCGAATTTCGGTGCATTGAAAAAATAGACATCTAGGCCAGGTTCACAGAAATTTGGTGAGCTTAGCGCAAATAATTTCAGTGAGCCCAGATAATTCGCATATTATTGCAAATAATCAATGTCCAAACTATTAACCCTGATTTATGTAAAATTCAATCAAATGTATTGAGTTCTATCAATTTTTCTGAAAGCATGGAATTCTCTTCAACTATTTCCCAAGTCATCACCATTGGTCATCGGTTTAACTACTCGTGAATAAGGATTTACGCGTTTTTTGAATTCTAAAGAATTCTGTAGAAGTAATTGAATTAATTTGAAACCTTTAAGAACTTTTTAGAATTCCCTTAAAATCTTCAGAATTCACGCTTATTTGTTGTAAATCCCTTCAAGTCTTTTGAACTCTGCAGAATTGAGAAAAAACGTGTGCATTCTAATTCAGTAGTATTTCACCGTCGACCAAAGTTGATTTATTTGGAAATAGTTAAAAAGAATTTCATGTTTCCAGAAAAATGCAGAAAAATAAAAATAAATCAATTTATATTCTGAATTATTCAAGAGAATTCAAAGATCTATAAAGAAATTCAAAAGATTATGGTGGAGTTCTAAGAAATCGATAGCATTTTGCAGAATTCAAAAGACTCTAAAGAATTTTAAATAATTTAACGTGCATTCTAAATATTTCACAAAAATTAAAAAAACCTTTTAAAGAATGCAAATGATTCCAAGTCAATTCAAATATTCGTACAGAATTCTGCAGAATTAAACAAAAACGTGTGCATCCTAAGCCAGTAGCTGTTCATCCGTCAACGAAAGTTGCTACATTTTGAAATAGTTCAAAAAAGTTTATGTTTTTGGAAGAATTCAAACAATTAAATATAAATCACCTTATACATGTTCTGAATTATTCAAAAGAATTCAAATATTTTTTAAAGAATTCAAAAGATTATACGTGAAGTCTAAAAAATCGAGAGAATTCTGCAGAATTCAAAAGACTTGAAGGAATCTACAATAATTCAACCTGAATTCTAATGATTTTAAGAGAATTAAAAAAAGTTTTAAAAGCTTCAAATATTTCTACAGAATTATGCACAATTCAAGAAAAACGTGTGCATCATAATCCAGTAGATGTTCATTCGTCAACCAAAGTTGCTAAATTTCGAAATAGCTGGAAAAGTTTCATGTTTTGAGATTAATTTAGAAAATGAAAAATAAATCAAGTTACATCCTAAGTATTGTACTGCCCTCGAGCTAAAAAATTTTTTGTCTTCTTGTTCGATCCATGGCTTCAATTTTTTATTTGATTGCATATACTTTTTTGTAAACGGTATCTTAAAAAAAACAAATCTCGACATATGAGCATTCGATTGTGTCTGGATTTTATAGTTTAATATCAAGTTGATTATATTTTGCCTAATGTAAATAAAATATGTATCTACATTTTCAAAAGAAAACTAAGAAATTGTAGAAAGTAGAAATATACTTTATTAAATTTCTGAATTTTAGACTAACACGTCGCCACGATATGAAATAAAACCAGATGCTCTTTAAATATCAATCTTTACTGCACTGTTGAAAATTTTTCCATATTTTTCTCCGTTGCAAAATTTAATCTCCACATTTACAGGACTAGAAGGAACTATCTAATCAGGAACTATAAGGGACTGAATATGCTGTAAAGGAAAAGGTAACTCGCTGTGATGTTTAGTAACAGTGGATCCATTCACCGTCGAACAAGTGCATTCCTATTTCGGAAATCATACATACGCGTTTACGAAATGTTCATACCTTGGGTGAGTGCAACACAGGATGGGGTTCAGCGAGCATCTGCAAGCAACAACCTAGTCTATGTACTATGATAAACTGGTAAATAAGCGGGGTTTTCTATTTCACACCGTAAATAATCGTTAATCAAACCGAAAAAGTTCATTAAAAGTGGGGATATTAAAAATTATTAATGCTAATTAATAAAGAAACTAAATATGCACAAAATGTAAATAATTGAGTAATTCATTTAATTACCCTTTGGACCAGACTTGGCATTTTAACGCGTGCCTCTTGAAGGCTCTCTGGCACTGTCGCGAGTTTCGCTCAATTATTCCATTTAATGGAAAAACAGCCTCGTATTCTGGATTGCTAGTGTCTCGAACTGTCGAAGTCGCATCAGTCATAGGGCTGTCAGTGGGATAGGGAAATTCAAATATCACATATGTGTCTGCTTCCTTGGGATAATTTATGCCTCTAATTATTGACAATTCCAGGTCTCCGTCGTTTAAATCCGTACAGCTTCTGTAATTTGCAACATGAATATTAAGAAATGCAGCGTACATTACGATTCGGAATATCAATAAAGAAATAAGGTCTTAAAACCCACTGGACAATGGCATAAGTTTTAATCTCGTAGTGATGTTGTGGAGGAGGCGATCCGTTTCGTTTTCGAACACGTAACATGTCCAAATCTCGAGTGTAACTCAATGCAAGCCTTTCCCACCTATTGTAACCAGGAACGTCACCTAGTGCCTTACAGTGATCTCTTGTAGATAAGCACCACTGAAATGGAATTAAATATTACAATTTTCAACTTTTAAAATTGTTTGCACTAAAAGTGCATTCAAAACTTTAAAGGGTGCTTTTTTAACTAAAAAGGTTGTTTAACTGCGAAATCACAAGGAACTTGTTGATCCTATAATTTCATTCAGTTTGCCTGAATTAGAAATATATCAACATTGAATTTTATTGAATTTTATTTTAACATCGAAGTGAAAATTAGAATCAATTGAGATCTTGATTTCAACAAGACTTAGGATGATATCTAAGAGCGAACCAAAACCTCTAGTGCTTTGTAACCAATTGTTTTTTCTATTAATCTGAAAAGTCTCCAGAATATCGCAACTGCGCGGAAATTGTGCTGGTTACCACATCGCTGAGTGGGCATCTCTCATTTTCTATCCTTAGCTTATCCCTCTGGCTTCCTTGCTGTCATTCTTACGGTCTGAGGTGTGATCTCTTTGGTACTTTCTCGCCTTTTTCTATGATGCCACGCTATGTATAAACATTTGCAGCGTGTGTCTGAAGTTTATGATTTTAGCTGATTTGCTAGAAGCTGATTATTGCTCACAACCCTCACAAGACTGTAAACCATATGCACCTTCCCTTCCAATTATCACCAAATGTACCTACCTACTTTATATAACCCTGCCTTAAGAGTTATATTCTTCCCCTCTTTTGGCTTCCTTTAACCAGCCCTGGAAATTGTATCTCCTCAGTTAGGAAGAATAGAATTCCCCCGTGGTAACTCCTGATCTGCCTCTAAGGGTAGAGGTTTGGGAAAAGCCACCCTCTCTAGAGACCGGGCTAATACGTGGAAAGATTGTGTGACTAAAGTTGATACCCTGAGAAGGGCTGAAACACTTACAACTATCGGGCCAGTGTTTCAAATGGCATCCCAGCCCCGTTTTCGTGCTCCTCTGTAAAAAAGAGTTAGTAATAAAAAGAGGAACCGCCGTTCTCCTAATCTGCCTTAAGAGGTTATGGGCCCTGAGGGTTTTAAGAAGAGAAAAGACAACGGTTCTTCTCTTCCAACTCTTCCTACCACCCAGGGATTTATTTTTATCCCTTGTGTCTTCTAAACGAATCTGTTGTCGCCTGTCTCTGGTCAGCTGAACAATATCAGTAAGGAGTTTCTTCTATGGACTAGGGACCCTGGCACTTTCACCATTCGCTTCTCTGAGACCTATTCTTCTCCCCTTATAGTATTGATGGAAAATTTTATCCCTAACTGGGGTATAGGTAAAAATGATGCCCTTGCCCTGGCTCACTCAATCGATGCCGTTATAAGTGGGGGCAGAAGGATTTTCAGAAATGATCAAATTCAGGTCAATAAATTCTGTGAGGATTGGAGGAATGCTAACCTTTTGCTCGACTCTGCGGATCTTGAGATAGGGGGCCATAAGCTCTTTATCCCTGAATCTGTAACCACGAAAAAGGCCTGCGTCAGAAATGTAGCTTCCGCCTATTCTGCAGGCAATATCTATAAAACCGCAATAATCCACCCAAAAAAAACTGTTCTTGCGTTCACGCTAAGAACTAACCAGAACGGTTGCCCTTGGACATGGTTGAGTTTTCATTATCAGTAGTGAGAGTCCTTCGTAGCATCTTTCTCTCAAGTTTTTCTTTTCCTCTTACACCCGTCATCTCTACACTACGAAGATGTTTTAGATGCCAGCGCTTCAGGCATAATGCCAAAAAAATGCAGGGACACTAGACCGGTGCGTGAATTTGGTTGTGAGTTCCACCAGGCAAATGAGTTTAATAATGCTCGCAGTGTGTGTAGAAAAGAAGCAGAAATCTCCGCTATGATGTCTGAATTTGACCTTGATATTCTGGGCATCACTGAAAGTTGGTTCCAATTGGGTTATTGGGGTTGTTGGGGTTGTTGGTTCCACCTCCACAGGATCCGTAGGTGTTTTTTCAGTTTAATCTTGTTTGTGACTGGTGCCCGAAATTTCTTCCCCTGCCTGGTAGGTCTGATGCGAACTTGGACCTGCTCTTTATTCTACCTGCTCTTTTTCACTTGTCTTCGGCCACAGTGTCCGAGAATACTTTCTCCTCTTATCATTTCCCTGTGTGTGTGTGTGTGTGTGTGTTCTAGGTGCAAGTCCATCAGCATCCTGCTCTTCTTCTAATAGATTTAATGTAATGAATCTTGATTCGTTTCTTTTTCGAGAAGGTACAGAGGATCTCATCCTGGATTTTGTCTGTGCCCTGGGTGATGGTGTAAATCTTATGACCATCTATGAACAGTTAGTGAACGCAGTGTTTTGCATTTTGGTTGATTATGGGGTCAATCGCTCAAAATCCCGCAGAGGCAGACGACAGACCAAACCATCCTGGTAAAATAGGGACTGCGATGCTTTATTGGATAAAAGGCGCGATGCCTTTAAGAGGTATCTGGCTAATCAGTCCAAAGAGAGTCTCCTGAAGGCAAGGGAGGTTCACTGTATGATCGTTAGCCTCTCGCTGTAGTTCCAGAAACACTGGTTTTGTTACTGCTCCCAACTCAGTTGAGCTCGGGGTGTTACAGAAGGCTCTTGTGTCCGCTAATATTGCTTCTGTCGTGGTACCACCCATTGTGTACGCTGATGAGAGCGACCCTGAACCTCCCATTTCCGTGATCAGAGCTAGAACAGAGCCTTTTTGTACCAGTTCTAGACTTTGTTTTCTCTCTGTTTAACAGAATGTATGCACTTTATCCCTGACGTCCACCATGTGCAAATTGTTTTAAAGAATGGTTCAGCGTAGGTTAAAGTTTTGAGCAGAGAAGGAGGAGTGGATTCCAAGATTCCTGTTTGTCTTGAGAAGGGATCTGCCGTAGTTGTTGATCCAGAATTTAAATGATTTGGGAGTTGCGCCCAGAATTATTAATTTCATATCATTTTTGACCATTAGAAGGTCGATTATTCTTCTCTTTTCGATCTTTGGAGACTTCGAAGTTCTTCTTGCTTTAAGAGCCATAAGAGTACTGCGAGTAATTGCTAGTCTCCAGGTGTGCTACTCCTGCAATTTTGGGCTTTGTCTATAGGAATTTGGTTAGTGCCCGTATGTGTTGGGGTGCTACACTTTTTGTCTGTGCGAGCATTTCGGCTTTGAGTATTCTCGACCGTGTTCATTTTGGAGAAATTTCAGTTGGAGGAATAATTTATTAATTCCGAAGCTTCAGTTAGTTGCTGAAAAATGCAATGAAGATAAGGCGGGAAACTTAGGAAAGGTAGGAAATGCAGGAATTTCAGACTCATGGCTGGTAAGTCTGCCCCGAGTCTTTTTTTACTTTGAATCAAGGGGTGTTCATGAGTTCTTGTAGATCCTTCAGGCGGGCTTACTTCGATGTTGACTGGGAGGAACTCCTTCACAGCCTTGAGATAACTGTTTCACTGATAAGGATATTTACTAACAGCTCAGTGGATCCCGCCACCGATCGGGTTGGCTCCTCTATCAAGTTCGCGGAGCTCTATGCGATTTTTTCTGCATTGAAATATATTCTGAATATGAATATCTCTCGTTGTTTCATTTTCTCGGATTCCATGTTAAATGAATAAATTTTCAAAATGATTATCTGAAAATATTTCGTTTTTAACGTTTTAAACTAGCCCTATTTTCGAAATTTTAATCTTAAGCCATTTAAATTCGCGATTCTTCAATTAAAAAACAAATTGTTTCATTTTGTAAGCTTTGAATTAGAAATTTTGCCAATTTCAAATATTTTCTAATAAAATTGTCCAATTCGCTTTTCCGCGAGAGGCGCTACGAACGATGCAAACTATGTAAATCCGAATCTACGCGTCCAAATGTTACAAAGGCCGCATGGGAATGGGCTCTTCTCATACTACTTCGTGCTACTTGACATACCATTTCTCTCATAACCTCTTCTGGTCTTTTAAGTTTCTTACTTTATATCCTCGATTAATGTAAAAATTATCTTCCTCTGCTGCACTGGCCCTTATCTATTGCCAATACATCTTCTTTTCTTGAAAATTACTTAATATCTTCTCTTAATTTTTCTATTCACTCTCTTATTTTTATTTTATCCTCACATCCCGTATTGCACCCATGGCAATTTTTTTAATATACTCTGCCGTCCAAACGAAAAAGTTATGTAAGTGCTCTCTGAGTTGAACGGAGATATTCAAGAAAAACCACCTGCGCTAAGAACTTCAGTATAGGAACACATCTTCATTAACGCAATTACTCCTTTTTGGCAAAACGCATGTGCTCTTTTTGATTTTGCAAGAAAAAACTGATTATTTTAACATTTTTTATTTAAAAATGTACTTGTGGAATTTCCTGGAATCAAATCCCAGCTAAAAGTACGCAAAGACGCTTGTGGAGTTTTTAGCTGTCCGATGTCTCTTGCATATTTTGTCGCTTGGACATCTTTGCTCGGCAGCACAAAGTACTTTCCATACATTTTTATATTGCATTTGTTCAATTTACTCAATATTCGGAATTTTAAATGTTCATTTTTCATTATAAATAATTAAAAATTATAATGTTAACCACGACAGTCAGACGCAGCTTACTCTCAAGATTCCACTGATATAAAAAATTTATTTGTCAAAAAAATTTCAAGATTTAATTAGTCGGATGTTAGAGTGTCACATGCTCTTAATTATTAAGTAAACTTGCAGTTTGAAAAAAACTGTAAAGTTGAATTTTATGTGTAAAAATAATGTTTCAATTTTAAACCATGATAGCAATTATAGTTTGGCATATTTGAAAGAAATGTTAAATTAGTTTGTATATTATTTAGTACTGGATACAATGAACAACAGAGTAATTAAAAATAATTATCCAGTCTTGAGAAAACTGAAATTATCTTACTTCTATGGTGCCATTTACTAAATACGTGTTACATTTTTCATAGTACTTAACGTATCAAGTATTTTGTAAATGACCCCTATATATTATTCTAATACTATTTATTATTAAGTTTTTATGATATGACTCCCAGTTACTTCTGTATTTCCCCTCATTTTCACTCTTCTGTTTTTATTATTGGCCCTAATCACTATTCTTAATTTTAATTATTTCATCCATTTGCGTCCCAGTCCGTTGATCCCCTAACATTCTCCTCATGACCTCCTGCCAACTATGTTATCCCACCTTTACTCCGTCTTCCTTTCTTATCTCTTCCTCCTCCTGTGCCTTCTCTTGTTCTTACTTTATCCCTCCGCATTTTTTGGGTTACTATCCTGGTATCCTACAATCCACCTTAAACCCCATGTTACATATCTTTCGTGCAATTTCCTATCGCGTACCATTCAATACAGTCACATACCTCCGCTTCAATAGCAAAACAGCTTTAAACGTGTTCCCAAATCTTCTTCAAATCTCCACCTTTCTATTGCCAATATTGTCCCTGCTGCCTATTTAACTCTTTCCCGTATGTGTGCATTCTTCTCCTCATTACTAAAATGTTCTCCTCTAATCTGTTTGTACCATTCCATATTTCTACCCTTTCTTTCTCCCTCTTACTCTCCTACATTGCATTGGTTTTGTTTTTTCCATATTTAGTAGAAATTCTGTTCTATAAAAATATTTCGCAAGACCTGCAATCAATCCTGTCATTCCGTCGTCATCTTCCACTAAGCAATTTAAACAAGGCCATATCAACTGCATTAGGGTGTCCGCAAAAGTGGGTTTTTGAATTTTGCCAGCGCTGTACCATAATTTTCTTCCCTTCGGTGAAAAAATACTGCCTTAGATTTTCTTTTATTTACAAAAATTTTTCAGAGGTTCCGCTAGGCCGTTTAAAATCTAAAAATGAATTTTCTTAGTTAAAAATGTTTTGTAAATACAATTTTAGGGAAAAATTCTTTCTACAGATTCACAATATGGTTACAGCCCCATTTGTTGAGGGCATTTTTGTTAGCGTTACATTTTTTTTAATAGTCTGCACAGAGCTGTCCCGATATATATCATCCTCCACTGAAGCATTCTTGTGATAAAATTAAGTAAGCTGATAAGAGCACTATGCCTAATTTGACATGTTGGGCAAAGTCTGGTTTTTTACTCAACCATCGACAGATTAGGTTGCAGCCAACTGCATGGTGAGAGTGGGGGGGCGATCTACAGCTTAAGGTAGAATTCGAAACACCGGAACCTCGCTACAACTTCATAGCAAAATTTTCAGAGGTGCCAGCTCAGGGATCCAACCTCGGAACTCTAGCGTAAAATCCAAGCGCAAAATCGCCTGGGCTAAGCACCCTCTAGTGAAGGACGCGACAATGTTTCCCCCATCACTAGCCCTCAGACACGGTCCGGAATAAGAAGTAGTCATATCACGCGCGCGCGCTCCGTTTCAACACTACTACACCAGCTTAACAACAGCTGTATCCCGTACCTAAATACCTACTACCAGCTCCCGACCGGATTTATCCCCAATCGCGCCTCGATCAATCCGTGTAAAGTTGAAGATTGTCGCGTCGTTCTCTAGAGGGTCCTTAGACTGAGCAACCGATGCTCTTTTCGTGATTTGGTAGAATCCTTGTTTTCTCCTCTATTTCTGCTTTCAGTATTTTCGCCGATTCTGGGAGCATCCAAATAACTATAAAGCAAATGAAACTCACCTTAATCTGTTTAAGCAGCTGTGCCTCCAAGTTTTCATAAATCTGATCGTCACTACCTGTTGCTTCTTCCAAACATTCCTCTTTCGATATAAGATCGAAACTCTCGTCCAACTTGGGGTCTAAACCAGTAGCAGCTAATTGCATTTTTGCATCAGGCGACAGAGGAATAGAATTCATATCCACGGGAAGTCCAGATTTACTCGCTTCAATTAAAGGATCCATTCCTTTTGCTTGTCTCAGATAATCTCGTGCGAGTTCCAAGTCTCCATCTTTTTTCGCTTTGAGCGCAGCTAGTTTAAACTCTTGTTGTCGTTGTTGTATCTGCATCATTTGCTTATCGGCTCGGGAGGTTATCATTTTCTGCTTCTTATCTAAATAACCATGTCAAACTTAATTTAAATAAATTGAATTCTATTAAAAGTTGAAGAGATTTAGATATCAAAGAGAGTTTTGCTGTTACCTGCATTTACTCTAGGCGGAACTACTGGAGCTCTTTTAGGCTCTTCTTTTGGGGAAGATTGTTTCACGGGTTCTGGTTTTGGCGATGAACGTGGTTTTGGTTCCGGAGGTGCGGGCGTACTAACTGCTAGTGTAGGAAATCCTGGAGGCGTAGGAAGATCATCCAGAGGAACAGGCTTTCCTCTCGCATACAATTTTAAAGCGTCTTCGAATTGCTTGCAAATTCGACCATATCTTCGAGCCTTTGATGTGTTCCCTTCACCCTCGGCTGCAACTTTTGTCCGCCGATAAACCTCAAGACGTTCTTTTAGGGCAGACTCCAGGGATGAGCCGGATAAAGGCTCTTGAGGTTGAACTGTATAATTAAAGTTTGAAACAATTTAATTTCAGTCAAAGTAGTTGAAACAATTAAAATAGACTTGGAAAAAGGTGAGAATTTGAATCTTTACTTATACTTAATAATAAAGCACATTAACTCCATCCAGTCTGTAGATATCCCTTCATCTTATAGTGTTCGAGTTTCTATGGCAAATACGATAAGCGGTGTACACCATCTGGTGCCATAAATCAGAATTAGAAAGACTAGGTCGAATTTAATTTCCAAAGGTCAATTATTCATATTTTTCGCATAATCTGTATAAACTTTTTCACTATATACATTAAATCAAGTTTATTTAAGTTTATAATACATAAAACTTATACATCACAGTAAAATACTTGTTTTTTTATTTTTTGGAAAAGCATTTTTTATAATTAACTCGACAAAACATTTATAAAAACACTTTTACACCAAAATTAAAATGCATCTTGAAAATTCCACCTACTCTTTCTAGTTCTGATTTTTGGCACCAGATTGCGAAATGGTCGACCACCATTCATCGCCAGTAACGCAGTGATCACCAGTTGGTTAAAAGGTTAACTCTAACTTTAAGGCACGTCACGCGAAATATCACGAGTGAAAGTGCCACATATTTAGTTGTTGCATCAGAACTCATTTTACCAGTTAGGTTAAAAAGTAAAGATTTGTAGTAAAATATAATACGAATATTATGATACAGAAATTTCCTTTTCTTCTTGAGTTTCGTGTAACAGATAGAACTTTCCACAGAATAACATTTTTGTTTACGCGAGAAAGATGATGCAAGCAAGTATAGATGAGCAAGGAGATCGCGGTGTTTATAGCGTTCATCCATGGATATGTGATGGTCGAGAAATCAAAAGGGGCTAAGTGCAAAATTTCAAATGTACAGGACATCGGAAAAAACGTTCGCATTTCGCGATATTTTAATAACAAATTGAAATGCTAGAAAATTCTTTCTTTTACTGAAACACGTTTTTATTCAAACGTACACTTTCTTTATTTGAAAACTATTTAAATTATGAGCCACAGTATTTCAGCCGTATTCAGTATTTTAGCTTTTATTTCATCTGTGCAGAAACCGAAAAATTGTACTGGTTAATCCAATTGTATAGCGTAGCCGTTGATAATATGCATCAAAAGCTAGAACCTTTTTTTGCACCATAAAATTGTGACAATTTTTAACTTTAAAAGGTTCGTGATAGAATCAACCATTCTGGAGTTATATTTAAAAACATGTTAATGTTTAACCGTTTCTAACATGACAACCGCTTGGGTACACATATCGAGGCGTCCTAACGATAGGATGCCAACGCACGCGATCGACTAGATGATACTTAACCAAAAATATAAAGAATAAAAAGCTAACCGAGAATTTAGCACTAGAAAGTTTTAGCTCTCGGAATTGAACAGGTTGAAGCTAAAAGTTGGCCGAAAGAACTTAGCTAGTCTGCTAGTCTGCTTTGCTCGCCCGAGATCGAACTTTCATGAATTGATGGAGCGAGCAAGCACCTTTTAGTTTTGTCCAACTTCTAGCTTCATCTTGCTCAATTTCATTTTTTATTTTCAAAGAGAAGGAAGGGAATGTGGTTGTTTGCCTTCTCATTTTTCGTTCTTTCGTCTTCTAATAAAATAATATTACCAACGTTTCGGCACTCATACAGTACCCTTATCAAGGCAAA
>JAAAKG020196143.1:0-24067 GCA_010014905.2 Druon quercuslanigerum
ATATATATATATATATATATATATATATATATATATAAATTCTGATACAAATAAAATCAGTATGCCATTTTCAGAAATTGATCATCTTCGTATGAAACTTGCAAACAATTAAACTGGAAAGACTGAAAGAAAAATCAATTTATATTTCATGTAGTTTATTTTTAAAGTTTAATGAATTAATTAGTCTTTCGAATTTCTGTTTGACCTGAATGAGCGTACGAGTTGCTTGCTTTTAGATTTATCACAAACGGGGTCGCCCTGATTTGACCTCAATTGTCACGGTTCAAGTCGGATTTCGGAGGCTACAAAGAAAATAAGAATGTATTTATAAGATGGATGCAATAAAAAAAACTAATTAGATCTCAACGCACTTTTCATCAAAATAAAGAATTAGATCAATTTAAATAAAAAATTTTAAAACTAATAAAAATTCTCAAAGCAGGGAATTCCAGGTTTTGAGACAAAAAATTTTTTTGCAACTGAGTAGAGCATACATTGTTTTAAAAATACCAGACTTTTCGAAATCATTGTAGAATATTTGTTTCCTGAAAATTCCAAAATTAGACAAAAATGAGGGTATACATGCACTAGAACATTCAGAAATATTCTACAAAGGTTAAGAAATTTCTGTAGAATTTTATAATAAGAAAATGTAAGTACTTTATAAAAAATCTTGCGTTATTTCAAGATATTCCAAAAGAGCAGTTTCGATAGCATTCTAGAATTATCTTGAAATTTTCACAATAATGTAGAACATTATAAAGGATTAAATAATATTCTGGAAGATTCTAAGGTTCTGTATCAAATAAATAATAAATAAAGGTACAAAGTTTATATCGCTATAGATTTCAAAGATTGTACAAAGATTTCAATAATTACCCAAAGATTTCACAAAATTTTTTATTATTTCACAAAGATTTTAGACAGATTTCAAAGATTGAAAAGAGATTTCAATAATTTCCCAATGATTTCACAAATATTTCAAACATTTTGGATTGATTTAAAATACTTTAATCATTTCTCAAATATTTTATAAAGGTTTGAATAATTCCATAAATATTATCGAATATTTCCAAAATATTTTAAATATTTTGCAAGGATATTCAAAGAATTTACAAAGACTTTACATAGATTTCAAAAATATTTCAATTATTTTGCAAAGATTTCGGATAGATTTTAAAAGTCTCTAAATAGTCTTCAATAGGTTTCCAAAGATTTCAATAATTTTAAAAATATTGCTAAATATATTTTTTTTAATTTCAAAGATTTTAGAAATATTTTAATGATTTTTTTAAATATATCACAAAGATTGGAAAAGATTTCGCAAAGACTTCCATTACTTGACAAACATTTTAGATAGATTTGAAAGTGTTCTCAAAGACTTCAATTATTTCCCAAAGATTTTACAAAGATTTCAAAGGTTTCGGACAGATTAAAAAGTTTTCAATGATTTATGAAAAGTTTCGTTAAGACTCCACAGACATTTTAATGATTCATCAGAGATTTAAATCATTTCACAAATATTGCCAAATATTTAAAAAATATTTGGAAGATTCCTAAAGATTTCACGAAGATTTGTCAAAAGTGTTATGTAGATTTCAAAGATTGCTCAAATATTTCTATGATTTTCCAATTTTTAAAAATATTTCGGATATATTTAAAAGACTTGACAAAGGCCTTAATAATCTACTAAAGATTTCCATAATTTTACAAATATTACCAAATATTCAAAATATATTATAAATAGATTAGTATAGAATTAGGATAGATTTAAAACACTTCACAAGGACCTCCATAATTTCCCAAAGTTTTCAATAATTTCACAAATAGTAGAAAATACATTTTTAATAAATATTTCAAATATTTCTAAATATTTAATAAATATTTCAAATATTTCTAAATATTTTAGAAATATTTTAATGTTTTTTTGTTATAGATTTCACAAAGATTTAGGTTAAATTTAAAAGAATTCACAAAGGTTTCAATGATTTCCTAAAGATTTGAAAGATTTTTGATAGATTTAAAACACTCCACAAAGACTTCAATGGTTTCCCGAAGATTTCAATAATTTCACAAATCTTACGAAATATATTTTTGAAACACTTCAAATATTTCCAAAATATTTCTATTATTTTATTAAATTTTTAAAGACTTTGGATAGATTAAAAAGATTTTCGAAAGGTTTCAAAAGGATTTTAATAATTTCACAAATATTATCAAATATTTCGCAAAGATTTCTAAAGATTTCACAAAGATTTATCAACTTCTATAATTTTAAGAAAGATTTTAGATTGAACAAAGAAAGAAAAAATTGACACCTAAGATTAGAAATTGGTTTAAGAATTTGAGTGATGCTACCTTTATGAATCGGCAATGGAATAGAGTATTAGTTATAGGATGAAGAGGATCATGAACATTGCAGGTCCCATGGCCAGGAGTTTTCCTATCATTTTTTAGCCGCAGATCCATATTCAAAGAAAATGAGAAAGTATCTATTTTGGAAAAATTCAAACGATCCGATGAATTTAATCATTCGATTTTAGAGGGGGGGGGGGCAAATATATACTTTGCCACTTCCTGGTTGATTTCTAGCAGGGGGGACATTGCTCTCTGTGCCCTATAGGGCTCCGCTACCTCTGCCTCCAAGAATCGTTACAATTAAGACACAAATAAGTGAGATGAAAAAAAGTTTGCTAGTTCGTTATTATTTATTCAATAATTCAATATTCTTACAATAATTATTTGCCTTAGTGTATTTTATATTTTATTATTTATAATATGCTTCCAAAAGAGCTCGAGACTTTTTATCACACTAATTTTCAAATTGGAGCATTCTAGTCTATTAGTGGAAACCTGCATTAATTTTACCAAGAAAACAAAGTTACTAATTTTATGTTTAGAAAATAATTAATCAATATTATTTTTCAGAAGATGCCTTCGATCAGGTTTAAAAGGGCTGAAGGGCCAACTGCGTCATCCACTACTGTGTCTACACTGATTAAGGATCTACCTATGAGCAAACAAGAACCATCGTTACCAGGTAATGCTGAAGTTAAAAAAATGTAATCTATTTTTAGGGTTTCGTAGGAGCGATCTTTTTTAAAAGGTTCTGGTGTCCATCTGTCTCTCATCACCTATACTAAAAAGGCAAATAAAGTTAGGAGAAAAAAATTTCGTCAAACAATAATAGTACTAGAGCGTACTAAAGGGATGTAAGGACATAGATGGATTGGCATGTAAAAAGAGGTTTGAGAAAAGAAAGGAGAGAGTAAACTGTGATGATAGAAGGACAGGGGAAACTGAAAACGGTAGAGCGATTAGTGGGTAAGGGAAGGGTAGAATGATAGGGAAGGGAATGTAGAGGATAATGGTAGGGTAGGGCGAGAAATGAGGGGAGAAGGTTAGAGGGAAAAAGCGTAGAGGGATTAGGAAATAGGAAAAAACGTGATTAGGGGGATGGGAAGTGTAAGGTTTGTTGGATAGGGGGAATAAAAAATGTTACCATGGTGGGATGACGGAAGGAGAGAACAGTAGAAAATAAAAAGAGTTTCAAAGTTATAGAGGTGTAGGAAAAGATAGGGAAAGATAGGGAGGCTGGGAAAGAGATGAGCTTGATGCGGGATGGCAAAGGGTGAAAGGGGAAGGGGTAAGAGATAGATGGAAGTAGTTGGGAGCTTAAATGGGAGAAGAATAATAGTATGAAGAGTGACCATGATATACAAAGATGGATGCACGGAAGTAAACAGAGAGTTCGTCAATAGTGAAATCTAGTGGGTTCACCTATGGAACCCGCCTTGCTAGGAGCTTGATGAACGCTCCATCAAATGACTTTTTTGTCAACTAAATTCATTACACAAAAAATGAGCATATATGATTGACTATAATTATAAAATTTCAGCAAATATTTCGGCATCAGAAACCACCACAAACATCCCATCCACTAGCTCGACGACGTACATCCCTTCGACTACAAAAGAGTCTACAATAGCGAAAGTGGAAGATGTTACCAAGGAGCTTGCAGAAGAAATGGGAATCCCCACCTGGGGTCTAGTTGCCATTATTATAGGTAACCACTTACAAGATATTAAAATCCAATAGTATTTCTCTTGTGAATATCTTATTTCTTTATTCGGCTAATTCATGTCCGAATTCTGACACCCATTTCATTGTTAGCCGTTGGAGCAGTAGTTCTAGGAATCTGCTTTTGCTGCATAAGAAGATGTTGTCGTAAGAGAAGATCTAAGGACGGCAAAAAAGGCCTGAAGGGAGCAGTAGACCTCAAATCCGTTCAACTACTAGGTGGCACATACAAAGACAAGGTACGCGATCGGTTGTTCCGTGCTTGCAATTAGAAATTAGACGCTAATTCTACACCCGTGGAATCCTCTTCCATATGTTTAGGTTCAGCCGGATATGGAAGAGCTTACAGACAATGCAGAGGAGCCAGATGAAGCAGAGAGCAAGCAGAGCGAAGTGAAGCTCGGAAAACTCCAGTACAAAGTAAGATGAGATTGTCGAATCTTGACCTTGAATATATCAGAACGTTTGAAAACATTTAATAAACTTCTCAAACTCTCCAAAATTTATATTAGACTTTCCAGAACTTCTTAGAATCTTCTGGTATCTTTAAGAAGGAAACTGAAGTTCTTGTAATTTTTTTTAGCTCGAATACGACTTTAACTCGAACAGTTTGGCTGTGACGGTCATCCAAGCTGAGGAACTACCAGCCTTAGACATGGGAGGTACTTCCGATCCTTATGTTAAGGTTTATCTCCTGCCGGACAAGAAGAAGAAGTTCGAGACCAAGGTCCATAGGAAGACGTTGAATCCAGTTTTTAATGAAACCTTTACGTTCAAAGTGAGTCAAGGGAATTTTCTTATTTTGGGTCTCTAGCACTTTATCTAATCACTGTATTTGGCACGCCACGACCCTTTGCCATATGATTTCTAAATTAAATTTTTTCCTGAAAACAGATCTTCTCCTTCGCTCCGTTGGGATCCGAACCACAGAACTTTCTATTGTCGCTCGGGTGATTTTCCCTTAAGCTACTAGAGAGATCAAAAGAATAATTCTTGTTCAGAAATACACGTATTATTTTTACAGGTGTTACTTATTCAAATTTTTCAAGCAGTCTGTATTATCAGAGAATAAAAAAATTCTGAACGTCTTTTCAGATCAGATTCATAGTTCCATCTAATTTGAAAAGACTTTGAGAATATATGTTATTCTCTGATGATAATACAGATTCCTCGAAAAATTTGAATGCGTAACATCTAGAAAAATGACACGTGTATTTCTGAAAAAGGATTCTTTTTTCGATCTCTCTGGTAGCTTAAGGACTAAGCACCCGACCGGCAATCGGAAGTTCTGTGACTTGAATCCCAGCGGAGCGAAGGACAAGATTTTTTTTAAAGAAAAACTTTAAATTAAAAAAAAGTTAACTCATAGCTCCATCTAGTCTGAAAAGAAGTTAAGAATTTCTGTTATTCTCTGATGATAATACAGATTCTTTTGAAAATGTTTTCTAGGTTTGCCTCTACTAAAAAAAGGAAGTACACTCTTTCGTAACAAAGAAACCACCCTTGTGATATATACTAAATATTTTACTGGAATGTAGTAGGCGTACAGTGTACACTTACAAGTATCGTCCTTAGGTGTATTGAAAACTCTTCTAATTAATCCCTCTTTGTCACATCAATGTGTAGCATCTATTTTTAGCGACACATATAATTACTATATTACCATATTCACATCTTTAAGAGACGCCCTCTCGTGAAAAAACAGGGTCACTTTAGTATCACTTTTACCACTTCTTTTAGACACGCCCCTAATTTATAGTTACGCCCTTTATAAATACCCCTATTTATGTTCCTGAAAATTCCCTCTGTTATGTCCACTTTATATTTTTATAGCGATAGTATCAGTACACCAACACGGCCCGCAGCCACGCCCCATAGGGCGAAACGATAACAAATAGTATATATATATATATATATATATATATATATATCTTTCAAATTTTTTTGGGGGGCATCACTTGTAGTTTGATGCCCGGAATTCTCACAAGGTACAGATAAAAAATATACATCTTATGTTTGCACATCTACGAATAAGTTCAAGATTTTTTTTCTTTAAACAGTAAGAAATAAATTTTTTAATAGATGAAAAGGGCTCTAAAAATAAGTAATCATGTTTTTATTGTATTAAATTATATTTTTCTTGTTTTAAAGGAATTTTTCTTGATGGAAAGTGTTCTTAAAGTTTATATTTACACCTATAATTATATTTCGGAAACTACGCAGCAACGCAGTCATGAATATTTCTTACAATTTTTTGTAATTATGTAACTAAATACATTCTGCTTATTGAAATTGAATCATTTAATGATTTCAAAATGTAAGTTTTTCTAACTGGCCGAAATCTCATAATAATGTCCGGGTTCATTCATTCCGAATAATTCGACTCCCTTGGGGGAGTCTGCCGACTGGAATTTGGTGAACAGGCTTGCTGTGTAAATGCATGTGCAACTATAAACATTTTATCAAAAAACCGGTTCTGCTCGCTTTGAGCCATGGTTATTTAGATGTGGCATCCAAAAAATTATACAAAAATATTCAACTGTGCGGCTTCAAAATTCAGAACCGATTGCACATTCTGTTAAAATGCCTTAAGGCCATGTGATGAGTGGGTCACGCGACCAGATTCCTACCTTAACGTCACTTTTTTTATTTCCTAACTTATTTTCACACGAAGTGCCACATCGAGTTGAAAATTTAGGGTTATGAATAAGAAGCACTGCGAAAGGTGGGTCTGGTCGTAATTTTTATAATTATGAAAAAAAATTTGGTTGTAAATAGTTTTTGTAAAAATTTTTCATTATTCTTCTAATTAAGGACCAGATCCACCTTCCTTAGTGCTTTTGATTTAATAAACCAAATTTTCAACTCGATGTAGTGCTTCATGTGAAATAAAGTTAGGAAATAAAACAACTGTCGGTAAGATAGGAATCTGGTCACGTGATTCACTCGTTACATGGCCTTAAGGAGCTAAAAATCAAAAGGCAATTACACCGTCCGGAAGTTTTCCGAAAAATGTTCTTATTATTTTTTGCTTAAGTTGAAATTTGAGTGTTTTTTGCGCCTACAAAGTGTAACACTCTGGCTATTGTAAATGCCTGGGTGCAGTCGCCCGGCTTATTCCACACAAAAATAAGCCTATACCCGCCAAAGTGATTTAAATGTACATTTATTTATAAAAATTGTTTAGATACTTAACTTTTGTTGTCCGTTGGATAAGTATCATAGCAAAGCGTCATTGGCAATAATTTTTTAGTTCATTTCGCAAGGAAAATGGAGCTTACTCTTGAGAAAATGGTCAAAATGTGCTTTTAATTATAAAAAATAGTTTAAAAAATTAATATTTTTTACAAATTTGAACAAAATTATAGCTAGGAGTCACTAACAATACATTTTTAGTGAGTTCCGCAAAAAATTGTCCCCATTCATGGAATAATGTTCAAAATGAGAATTTGTTTATAAATATTGTTTAAATAATTACCAGTTGTTGTTAATTTGAAAAAAATGACAGGAAGAAGTAATTGGAAAGACATGTTTGATCGATTCTGCAAAAAAATGGAGCCTATTCATTGTGACATGAAAGCTGAATTGTTTTATAAAAATTGTTTAAATAAGTTTGCCAAGCAGCATATATTTTCAAATAATCCTAATTAGGTATACATTCCTCTCCTATTCTATATAAAAACTGTACATTTCAAACAACTAATCATTGAGAATCATAAAAAATGGCTTTTGTTCATTAATTTGTTTAAAACATTATAAACCATTTTTTTCTTACTCGAACCTATTGAAAAATATTGCTAAATAGTGATTACACTGACTGATGCTCTTCTTTAGTCAATTTGTAGATCTTATAAGAAAAGGTAAATCTAAAAAATTTGGATAAAAATATTGTTTATTTTATTGTTAAATAGAAATTTTTGGTTTAGCCGAATCGAAATTCTCGCACCGAATCGATATACCCGAAAGCCTTACGGTCATTTAAAAAAAAAAAGTCCAAATTCATTGAAAAGTGGGTTGCAAACAAACTTTTGTCCACAAAAAGTGACTTCGGCTACACTGTGGGCAGGTAGAATAACAAGAAATAAGTCGAAATGTCTCATAAAGCTTTGGGGTCTGAAATTGTATTCGGGTGAACCGCTTTTGGGATAGGGTGCGTGCATGGAGACTAGCCATCATCAGCACCACTTCCCCTCGATCGCCAAGTTCACGACATTCGAGCTGAACAAAAAAAGCGAAATCTAAGATCGCTGTACAAGTTCAAACTTTTTCCAGTTAATTAATGAAATTAATAAAATTAATTGAATTACACTTTCAGTATTTTGTATTCAACTGTGCACGTTCCCAGATGGCATTTGTAGAACTGTATACGTGCACAGTTTTAGGAAAAGTCTTACTTCGAAAAATCTATAATTTTTTACAATCCTTAAAGTGGTTTATTCCAATGATTTTTTTGTCAACTCAATTGAGTCAAAGATGATGTTCGAACTTTTCCAGAAAACGAATTTTTGAGATTTCTCATAGCAAAAAACTTCTGCATTTTTTGAGCGTCAATAAAAATTGTTGGGCTCCTTTACTTTAAAAAAAAATCAATTTTATTGTGAAGATGTTAGCTTACATTAACCTAACACCTCCACGTGCTGAAATCACAAAATAATAAAAATTCAATTCCACCAGAATTTCGGATTCCTTTTGGGTGATTGAAATCAGCGAAAAACTTTACCCAAAACAACCCTTAGGTTCCAAAATCAACCCCTTCAAAAAATGTTAATTTCTTCTAAATGTAATCCTACCATATTTTTGAGCTTTTTTGGGATCCTCAAAAATACCCTCTCTGATTTTTTGGCTCCAACCCTTACAGTTAGAAATCAACCCTTGTGTAGAACGCAGATATGACTTTGTCAAAAAAATAATCTTTTTAAGAATTTTACAGTGTTGATTCAGTCTCATTTTTGTGCTCCTTGAAAATACCGACTCCGATTTATGGGCTCTAACCTTTAATTTTAAAAATCAATACCTGTCACGCACGTATATATGCATTTTTCAAAAAATAATATTTTTGAAAATTATAGTGTATGGATAGAATCTGATTTTTGTGCTTCTTGAAAATATCTACTTTGATTTTCGAGTTCCATTACTTAACGTAAAAAATCAACCCCTATGTATTTTGTCGACGTTACTATATAAAAAAAAATATTGTTGAGAATTTTACAGTGTGTATAGAGCTTCTGAGTTTTGGGCTCCCTTAAAATGCCGATTTCAATTTTTGGGTTCTAACGCTTAAAGTGGAAAACCATATTCAGCGAAATTTAAAATTTTTTGAAACAATTGGATTATGTTTTGAAGATAAATTGTTGCATGAAACAATGAAAAATCAGCGCATTGTTTAAGAAAAGGATAAATTTCAAACTTTTATTTTCGAAAAAAATGGTTTGACAAAAAATTATTTGAACAAATACGAATTTCTTAAACAATGGTGTAGCAGCATCTGAATGAAGTTTAGTGAAATGCGACAAATTCAAGGAAATTAAAAGAAAACTAGAATTTTCTACCGATTCTTAAGGAAAATTTACAAGTAAATAATAATCACTTGCTTAAACAATTAGTGAATGCTTAAAACAAAGATAAGATTTCCTATCTATCATGGACTAATCGTTCAAATAAATATAAAAAAAGTAACTTTTAACGGGTCAATAGGATCATTTTTGATCTCTTTTGCGCAAATTTTTTAACTTTACTTTGTCGGGACATGTCCATAACATATGTTCCATAAGGGGCAGTAGTATTTGTCAAAATTTACAGCTCATTTTTCCGGAATGATGATTTTGGAGGTCCATTAACGTAGCACATCCACAATCGAAATTCCCAATTTTGGATGTATCAGAATTTTGAGTTTTTTGACTGCATTGTCGAATTTTGGGCTCCACTACTTTTTTTGTGAAAAATTCAACTTTCGAGTTGAGGTGCTGGCTTAATTCAAGCTTGCAAATATCAAAATAAAATACAACAGATTTTTTTTGGGTGTTTTTGACGGATCAACAACCACACTCAAATTCGAATAAAACAATGTACACCACAATTTTAGGCTTATTTTGGGCTCTAAAAAATACACAAGAAAATTCAAAAAATCATCACCTATGTGCAAAAATAAACATCCTTTCCAAAAATAAAATTCAAAAAAAGAAGTCTATCAGATTTTTGGGCTTATTTTGGGCTCTTGAATACACAACAAAAAATGTTTAAAACCCATCCTTATTTACAAAAAAACACCCTTAGTAAAATCTCAAACCTAGAAAAATATAATAATCATTTTCCGTCAAAGTCGTATTGACAGTGGACCCAGGGGCTCATTTTTGGCATTAAGGGTTAGAGCCAAAAATCGAAGTTGGTATTTTATAAGATCCCTAAAAGCTAAAACTTTATTTAAACTGTAAAATACTGAAAAATATATTTTTTTGATAACTACATATCTATATGGTATCAGGGGTTGTCTTTGAACGTGAAGTGTTGGAGCCTAAAAGTCAATGTTGGTATTTTTGAGGATCACAAAAATCAGAGACCCTATTTACACTGTAAAATTGTAAAAAAAATTATTTTCGAGATTATTTTTTGACAAATTTATATCTGCGTGGTGTAAAGGGGTTGTTCTTTTAACGTTCAGGATTGGAGACCAAGAATCGATATTGGAATTTTTCAGGATCCTAAAAATCAGACTCAATTCTCACTGTAAATTCGGAAAAAAATTTCTTTAACGAAGTCACATCTCTATGGTAGCAAGTGTTTTTTTTAACGGTAAGGCCTGGAGACCAAAATCAGTTTTGTTATTTTTAGAAGGGTCCAAAAATCAGAGGCTCGTAATGTTAAAACCCATCCCCGGAAATCAAGTAGATATGACTTTGTCAACAAAAATCTTTTTAAACATTTGACATTATAAATATAGTCTCTAATTGTTGGGCTCTTCAAAACTAACAAAATACCGAAAATATAAGAATCGATTTTGAGCTCCAACTCTTAACGTTAAAAACTACTCTTTGATTCCAGGCTGATATGACTCTGTAAAAACAATTTTTTTAGAATTTTACAGTTTAAATAATATCTCCGATTTTTGGGCTCCTATAAAATAATAACACCGATTTTTAAGCTCTAACCTTCATATTAAAAACCCACCCCTTGATACAACGCAGATGTGACTTTGTCCAAAGACAACCTTTTTCAGAATTTTGCTGCGTAATTGGAGGCTCTGATTTTTAAGCTATTCCAAAATAATAACTGCTATTTTTTTATCCAACCAAGGTACACTGTCAGTACGCTTTCTGGGTGCCTTGAAAATTTTAATTGGAATTTATAGATAGGTGTTTGATTTTTTAAATGCAGTGGATTTTCTTACAAAAAAAGATTCAAGTATCCAAAAGCCCAAGAAAAGTTCAATATTATTTTGTATTTTGTTTTTTTCAAGTATGAGTTTTAACTCAGAGGGTGGATTTTGTATACATAGGTGTAGTATTTAAAAATTTGTTGTGGTGCATTCGAGAGCAAAAAATAGCCCTAAAATTCTTATGCCCTTTTTTTGCTAATTTAATTTTTATCAAGGGGGTGGGTTTTGCACATAGGGGGTAGGTTAAAAAAATTTTTTTTGTGCATTCGAGAGCCCAAAATAAGCCGAAAATTCTGGTGTACCTCGTTTTTTCTGAGCTTGATTTTTTACATAAGCAGTAGTTTTAGTGTTAGTAGGGGTGGGTTTTTAACTTGGTTTTTGCACTATTAGAAGCCCAAAAGAACCCAAAATTCTGTCTGTTTTATAATATTTATATGGTGATAGTGCTGGTTTGTTATAAATAAACAATAGTATTTCTTGTAGTGTAACGTAATTAATATCCATTAATTGATTATCTATTAAATTATTTAATCATTAAGTATTATCAATTCATTTTCGTTTTATTTTTGTCTTGACTTTTAGCTAATCACTAATTTATTATTATTACTTCATGTGTATATATTTTTATCCATTCAATTTATTAATAGCTTATACATTTATAGAGTATATTATATTTATTTATATTTTTATTTATTGAAAGATGTCAAAAATCTTATTAATAAGATTTACGAAAATTGAAACTTCTATACTTATATTCAAGAAAGAAGGATTTAAAATATGTGCAAACTGATATTTTCTGAAGGTAACAGTAAGAATTAAATCTATTAGAAATATATACTACATTTTAGAATTCGAAACAATCTCATGAGTATTTATTTTGAAGGTATTAAAGGAAATTAAATAAATTAAAAATAAATTCTACTTTATGGAATTAAAAATAATTCAATATACATATTTTTTGGAAAAAATGGAAGAAATTAATTAAAATTAAAATTTATCATACCGTACGAAATCGAAAACATATAATTATAAACATTTGGTAAGGAACTGAAAGGAATGAAATAAATGAAGATTTTTTCATGTGGATTAGAGTTCGGTGGAAGAATCAGGTTTTAAATAGAATAGAAAAATGTTAATGTTTAAGCTGAAATCAGAATTTAACAATTCTGTTTAATTCAAGCCTATATTACATTAAAAAATTGATACAAGCCTGTAGCCAGAAAAATTTTCGGGGGGGGGGGGATATGCAGCGGTGGTATGTTGATGATATTTAGTAGGGTGGCCCAAAAAAATGTGTTGTTGTCTCAACCCCCACCCCCTTAATTTCTTTCCTTTGATGTATAAATAATTGTACAATTTTTATATATTAAAAACGCTAAAAAGTGTTAATTTTGTTGTTGTTGCAAAAATAACACATGTCTTACGTAAAAGCAATAAGTATGAAATTAAAATGATGACAGGCTTCACTAAAAATTATTTCATCCTAACTTCATTCAAAATACTACTGTTAGGAGTGAAAAAACAATGTTTACCGGATTCAAAAAATGATGCTGCTCTTTTTTGATAAACCTGAGATGTTTTTGACCTTGAATGATTAAGAATGACCTTGTTAAAACGTGCTCTTGTGACATAAAACCACCCGTAAACTTTCTTAGGCTGCCTCTTCGAACAATATTTTGCTTCTTTTACAATTCTTTACATACATTCTCAATAGGAAAGACCTAAGATGACTTCAGAAATAAGATCAGGTTTAGCCCAGGTCTAGTTTTGTCTAGATTGTCTAGGCTCAAATATCTGGTCTGTCCAGGTTTGGGGCTGGTTAGCTTAACACACTTACAGTAAAAAATTATTTTTTGTACAAGTAATTAAAAAAATAAATGGCATCTAGCCAACGGTTGATCCGCTGTTAACTAGTGACTGACCAGGTAATAACTAGCGAATCACTATACGATCTGGTTTGGGGCTAGCAACAAAAAAAACGTTATGCTTTTGACCAGGCCCAGACTAGACCATCTGGTCAGCTTCAAGACTGGAAACCAGATGATCGGGGCCGGGCCAGTGCCAGGAGATTTTTGGACTTGGGCACGCCTCTAGTAGTAAACCATACTTACACCCTTCAATAAGACTCGTAAATACTTCTTAAAGATGCCGCCGTTTTCTAAATCCTCTAAATATCGTTATATATTAGCCGCCCCCATTTGGAAAAACCCTAGTCACAATTTATAAGATGTATTATAGAAATTGCCTTGGGTTACAATCATGACCAATAGCCCCTAACCAGTGAAACGCAGTGTATATTCACTCCCTAACAACGAGAAAGAGTGAGCATGTCATTTCCTAAAACAGGAGACATATCCCTCAATAACAAAACATAGTGGCTCCCATTATTGATAATCGTAACCAGCTCCTTCAGATACGCCCTCTTTCAAAACTCTTTCAAGATGATTTATTAAAATGTGTTTTAAAGACCACTTTTATTAATACGATCGGCAAGCTCATGTGTCACATACCACAGTGGGCTGACACTGCATCCAAAGATAAAAGTATTCATAAAGAAAAGAAAGCGGCCACAAAAAAATAATTGGAGTTCCGATTAGACCCAATGTTTGGTTCCTGAGAAGTTCCAACATAAAAGAACCTTTCTTGTTTAAAAGGAACGCAAAACTCAATTTTAAAAGAGACTTTCCAAAAAAAGCATTTTCGCTTTACCCATGTCAACACTTTATCGAGATAATAACAGAACTTTTGCGTCAAATCACATACGTAATAGAATTCTGGCGGACATAATAAATAGAATGAAAGTACAAAATATTACCGCAATTAGAATAGATATAATGACTTGATAAATATCATTTGCAAGTTATGTGGCAAACTTGTAAAGATATAGATGTACACTCAACTTCCAGTTAAATCAAAGCTCAGTTATGTCAAAGATCAGATATATTAAAACGCACAGCCCAGTTATTTCACATTTTACATCCACTCCACATAGCAACATAATAACAACACAGATACACACGGCACACGCATAAAGCGCACTCGTTCGTCTTCTCCGCCCCAATAGACATTGATGGGGTTAAGGAAAATTTGACGTAACCGAACTGATTTCATTTCAAATGTTTTGAATGAACTGGAAGTTGAGTGTATTTTTACATTCTCGTCATTTATGATTGAGAAAGTATTAGAATTGTCGGAAATTTGACACCACAGTTTTTAACGAATCTCCAAGTTTCGGGACCCCCTGAATCCGAAAATCAAGTTTTTACTATGTCGTCTGTCTATCTGTCCGGCCGTCCGTCCGTAAACACGATAACTCTTGAAAAAATGAACGGATCAAATGGATATTTAGAACACTTTTTTTAGTCCTAAAAGAAAGAAAGAGTTCGTTAACCAGACATTTTTGATAAAAATTCAAAATGTGAGCGCATTTTCAAAATTTTGGAGACATCTTTTTTCTGAATTTGAAAATTCTATGTACGTATATTTATAGTATTCGAAAAGAAGAACAATTTATGTGTAATGACTTTTTGCGATAAACAAAATATTTTTAGAGTTGTAGCATTTTTAAATTTTTTTAAATAATTTGAAAATTAAATTTTGAAGCCAAAAAACGCACGATATAAAAAAAATAAATAAAAGAAAAACATTGCTTTTTGATATCCCTTCAAGACTATTAAAAACACTTTTTGGATTTTCTTGAAAAATCGAGAATTCGAATTTTGATTATACGAAAAATAATGAAAAATCAAAAATTCATTTTTTTTGTAAAACTATGCAGGAAACGAAAAAAGATAAATTAACAAAAATTGTGATACCAAACAAGATCTACAAATTCTTTATTATTCACCTCTTTACAGGACGCGTACTTTTGTTTTATTCGTAAAAAATAACATTGAAAATAAAAAAAAATAAAAAAATTTGTGGAAAACGGCAGAAGTTACGAAAAAACAATGATTTAAAATAAATTTTTTGCACGAAAGAGAGCTACAAGTTCGTTATGAATCACTTTTTGATAGGAGACGTAGTTTTGGTTATAATAATAAAAATGGCATTAAAAATAAAAATGAAAAAATTGTGGAAAAGCGACAAAAAGTACGAAAACAAATTAATAGAAAAAGTGTTTCACTCAAAGAAAGAGATACAAATTTTTAATCATTTATTACATTTTCATCATTTATGATTGATGAAGTATTAGAATGACCAAACGATGCAAACTACGAAAAAAAGTCTCAAAGACGAATCATAGCTTTTAAAAAATCCTGGAAAATTTCATTTAACCATTTTCTGATAGAATTCGTAATTTTGTTTTTATTTATCGTAAGTGATACAGCTCTCGTCTGCCACGAGAGCGGTTGTTATCGAGAATTTCTCAGATTTTATTTCTCAAATTCTGCTCTTGAGGTGACTTACGATGCTTAAGGTAGTTCTCGTGCTAAAAGTCAGATATCAGAAAAAAATAGTTTTTCTATGATTCTAAGAATAAAAATATTATAACTGCTGTTATTTTAAATAAAAGACATTATTCTTGTATGAAAAATGTTAAAATTCACCAAAATAAACATTAATTTTAATCATGTTTTTTCAGGTTTCTGACAATCGATTCTTATCGATTTTTGGAAAAAGCTTGCATTTAAATAGATAATGGCTTTTTTACAGAAAAACGTCCTGTACAACTTTACTGTTTCCATTTTAAAAATAAATTTTGCTATGGCTTCTATGGCTTCTTCTATGGCTCTAAATCGTTAAAACAATTTTTGGTAAGAAAAACATTCTTAAAGAAATAAATATATTTTAATATTATTTAGTTATTTTAAAAATTGAAAACAGTAGAGTTGTAGAGAGTTTTTTCCCGGAAAAATAAGCCATCATTTAATAAAATGCAACCATTTTTCAAAAATTGGTAAGAAACGTACGTTATTTGGAATGACATCAGTTATAATAATTTGATGCGCAGAATCATAGAAAAACTATTTTTTCAGATATCTGACCCGAAAACTACCTTAAAAGAATAAACTAAAATTGTCAGGACGTAATCTGTGAAATCTCATGTTCAATTTAAGTCCACAAAACTTGAAAAATATTAATGGAATCAGATCCAATTTATAGTAATTAAAAGAAATTCCATGGTATTCAAGGAATGTAAGATAATTTTGAAAAACTTCAATTAAATTTATGGTAATTCAAGAGAGTTCAAGAGAAATAATAAAATACAAAAAAATTTAATAAAATTTTATGTTATACAATTAGAGGTCAGGGAAATGGACTGAATTAAATTCCATTAATGTAAATTCAGCGGAATTCAATTTAATTCAATTGTAGTCAACTACAACTGTTACGCGCCATTTTTAAAAGTATAATTGTTTAGTAAAGTAAGTTATAATTTGTACTTTGTCTGATTTTTAGAGCGTGCCATATGCCGATGCGATGAACAAGACGCTGGTTTTCGCCATCTTTGATTTCGATAGATTTTCCAAGCACGACCAAATTGGTGAGGTTAAAGTCCCACTCTGTCAGATCGATCTTGCTCAAACTATTGAGGAATGGCGAGAATTGCAGAGCGTGGAGGGTGAAGGTGGACAGGTAAGAATTAAGTTTACTGGTTTCATGATATTAAACGACTTTATAACAACCCAAAAAAAGAGAACTTCTATCACTCTTTATGGAACCTTATATAACTTCTCTAATATCTCAAGTTTTTCCAAAATACAGACATAAAACTTAGCAACAATGTGATACCATCTAAAAGAATTGTGGCCATGGGAATTTTTCTTAACAAAGAAAACTTCCGCAGTTCTGCCCCAAATTTGTTTATACTTTATGAATAGCTTAAACTTGCTAAATAAAAACGGAAAATTTTCTTTAAAACCCACTGAATCGCCGCATTGTAGAGCGGGATATAGAATATTTCCTCAGAAGTGGGGGGTCCTTGGGCTTGAATGACTTTTGGGTGTCTCCCCACTCCACAAGAAATATTTTATATTCCGTTCTACGATGCGGTGGCTCAGTTGTAAAAAATAGCAAAATCACAGCCAGTATTTCAAAATAACTAACAAATTTTTCCAAATATATACTTATAATATCTTTACTTTTATCTTCCAGGACAACAAACTTGGTGACATCTGTTTCTCCTTGCGATACGTGCCTACTGCCGGCAAGCTAACTGTGGTCATCCTGGAGGCAAAGAACCTGAAGAAGATGGACGTCGGTGGTCTTTCTGACCCTTACGTAAAGATTGCTTTGATGCAGAACGGCAAGAGGCTGAAGAAGAAGAAAACTTCCATAAAAAAGTGTACACTTAATCCATACTACAACGAATCCTTCACATTCGAAGTTCCCTTCGAACAGATACAGGTGTGTCATCAGCGATGAGTTATTCTTTCCAGAAATAAAAAAAAAGTACTGAACATTAAGGAATGTTGATTTTTTTCTCGGTTCCAGAAAGTGCAATTGGTGGTAACGGTAGTGGACTACGATCGTATTGGTACATCAGAGCCAATCGGTAAAGTTATTCTTGGTTACAACGCGAGCGGAACGGAACTGAGACATTGGTCAGATATGTTAGCGTCTCCAAGGCGCCCCATTGCCCAATGGCATACGCTTAAGGATCCCGAAGATGGAGATAAGAAAGATTAAAGAGACTCTACTACATTATAAGGTAATTTTAAGCAGTAGCGATCTTTGCATGATTTACTGCGCATGAGCATATCTCGTGAAGACCCGCGGCGCAAGCGCAGCATTCACAAAAATCTACTGCGCATGTCAATCTCGAACAAAAAGCTCTATTGCGGATGATCATTTTGAACAAAAATATAATGCGCGTACGCGTATCTGACGAAGATTCACTGAACATACGTCAACTAACGGATTAAAATTTTTAAAAATTGTTTTATCTTACTGACCAATGACAAAATTCTTATAAAAATTTTAATTTCTATCTCCAGATTGAATTCTATTCAACATAAATTAAATCCTAGTCAAGTCAACTTATAATATCATAGTTTTATTAATTATAATGATTATAACGATTTTTTAAATATTAAAAGATAAGAAAATCTCAAGCACTTTTACACAGTACGCATTTGATCATGCGAACAGTGTGATTAATTTTCTTATTTATATTTTCAGAGAATAACTTTTTTGCTATAAACAAGAGTGAATTGAGAAAGTAATCAATTAATTAGATTAATCGCGAATGTTCTCATTCTTGGATGATTTTATTCGCATTCGAGGAACCTATACATATTATACAATATAAATCCACTGCTTAAGCGCGTTCATCTCAATGCTCTAATACGCATGCGCATATAGTTTTCGGATCTTCTGGGTGTGCTCGATACACATGATAAAAATTTTACAAAATCTGTTTCCCTTGCAGGTGAGATCGTGAATGAAGATCCACGAAGAAGAAAAAAAGAGAGATAAACACTTAGTAGATATTAAACGATCTATGATAAAAAAAAAACAATAACTAAAAGCGAAAAGATCTAGCGTTAATAAAATATGTTCTTATGGAGTGTAGTGTCTTGTATATATACATATACTATATCTACTATACTTTTCTCTGTAGATTACCCATTGAATGATTTCAAAAGGCTGAAAAGAAAAGCTGATGCGGCCGCGCCACGAAGACAGGGTCGCATAAAAAGCATTGAAATTTTGCAAAGTCGTTCAACTCTACTTCGTTTCCTTTAAAAATAAGCGCCTGCACCCTCGCGTGCAATTTTATGATGCTAAATATCGAAACTTACGAATTTTATAAATTCTCACCACCTTAGCGATCATTGTATATCAATCATCGTTCGATGTTTAAGAATAATCATTGGATTCTAAAAACCGAGCTTGTGCGACTAGTTTTTCTAGAAAAATTCGACCTCTGATGGCGAAATTCCGACTCTGTGCCACCTACGAAGTTTAAAAGGAATTCTAAAAGACCCTAAAGGACATTAAGAGATTTTTTTTTTCGAAAAACGATTCATTCTAAAGTGGAAAAATGTAATCAAATTTTAATTATCACTTGGTTAAATTTTTTATCGACATGAGGTGAGATTTTGCAACTAGTCGTACAAGCTTACGGATGCTCAACTTTCAACTTCGATTTATTGTGTTTTCGGTGATTTTCAGTGTATTTGGTAAATCTTCCTTTGTGTAAAAAAATATTCGATAAACAAAGCCACACACACAAGACATTCCAACGCAAAAGGACAATGCTTTTTTGGCAATGTATTCGATCTATTACACTAAACTCGTATAATATATGAAAACTGTTTACAATCGAGCTTTAAGAACTCAATCCAGTTACCTGACGTATCCCGCTGATTTCTGCGAAAAAGTCTGGAATCATACAAATTCAATCTCCAAAAATTCAATCCGAAAAAAGTGGAATTAAAATCAGAGAATTTTCGATGAGACATGCACACTCATACAAACTGGCCTACCTATTTCGATTTCCATTATCCATCGGCTCTGGCTGAATAACGATTATAAAAGAACACTATATATGAAGATATTATACTTATAAGGCTCCTTAAGATTGATGCGAAGCAGATAATTTTATTTACACTACCGTGATAGGAAGCAGTTATTTTTAAGATTATTTGTTATACTTCCTGTTTGTTCAATATTCTACATTTTGGTGTCGAAAATTAAACGCTTCGTTTTGATCGTAAGACTTGCCGAGAGTAGTTAAAGAGAGAGAGAGAGTATTAAACTTTGCAAAAATGTCTGACGAATTGTTAAATTTAATAATTTGGAAGATAATTGATTTTTGTACCTACTGCGCATTGAGTCTGCGGAGCTTCAACGACAGCGCAGGTCTGCCAGGCATTAGGTGACTACTGCGCAACACATTCAAGCGAAAGCCAGTTTTATTGAAAATCCATCAGATAATTTTGCAAAAAAGAGCGTTCTAAGAAACAGATGTTTATCGGATGTAATATTACAATAAGATTTAAGTGAGATAAGTGCGCTGAATGGCGTATACAAACCGACAAAATTAAGATATCGTATAATTTATTGATTACTATGTTTCGACTAATTTCTATATGCGAATAAAGAATAGTGTAGATATTATTATTGTTTATTGGTATTTATATTAATCGCGATACGTACTTAATTTATATAAATAGTATTCAGATCGCTCGTGTGAATATATTCCCCTGCAAAGATTATACTCGAAATAATCGGAATTTCTCGAGACAGGATGGAGAAAACTATCAAAATAGATTTGCCATATAAACGTGTACCAAATTGAGACGACGAAGATTGCTAGAAAATTTGTCACCGCGAATGTTCGAAATTTTTTCTCCAGAAATAGTTAACGCTATAGTGAGTAAGTATGTTGCAAAAGTTTCGACTCATTTTGGTCGCGTTAATCCTTTAAAAGAAGGTAAAAAGCTACAAGTTCACGCCGAAAGAGATGTTATTCTTCGATGCCTAATCGCGAAGTTCTAAAACCGTGATTTTGAAAAGAATCAAACCTGAAAGCATTTTCCTCACCCTTTAGTCCAACTTTTGTTACATTATTTCCGTTCGCAGGACCAATTAAAATTACCGCGTACGATTTATCATTAAAAATCGACGTTTTCCGGCAGCATTGTACTTAAAGACAAGTAATTTAGAAAACGTGTGGTTTCGGAATAATCGTGACATCGAATCAGACTCAATTCTAGCCTCGCTTCGTAGATACATCGCATCAATGTATTTTTATTCATTTCTAGGAGAGCAGCAGTGAAGATATTAATTAGAGGTGTTCTAGAAAAGAGAAAATCCATTTATACAAACCTAGGAAAATAGGCTACATTTTTATCGTTAAAAAGCTGTAATCGCCAATTCCTTTCAGAGTCGTGAACTCTGCATTAATCATAAGCAACTACAATCGCGATATCGTCCATCGTTAATATACATAATCGGAGGCGGACTTGTTTTCCAAACTGCGCCCATTGATTTGAGAACCATGGTTCTTATAGTAGGGAGACATTACTTTTTTCTCATGAAAATAAATTAACTAACTATGAATTACTGGAAAGTGAACTTGGGGTCTGGTAAATATTCAACTCCCAACGCTTTTTTCGAATGTTTCGGAACTTTCTAATGGCGAGATAAAAAATTGATATACATATTTGTATTTTAATGAAATTGAAATTAAATACATTCAGAGTTACATATTTAAGTAATTTTCATTTATTAAAAGAAATGTAAGATGAATGTAAATGAAATGAAATATACTTCGCTGGATTATTTAAATTAATTTAATGTCAGTTCAGCGGAATGAAACAAATCTAAGGAAATTCGAGGGAATTCAAACGAGAACATGGAAATAGAAGGAAATTAAATGGATTGCACGAAGATTTAAAGAAATTACAGGGAATGAAAGCGAATTCGATGGAATTAAACCAGAGATAATTAAACTACAGAAAAATTTGACGGAATTGAATTCGATTAAAGGTAATTCAATGGAATTCAATTTGATGAAAAGTATGTGTACGGAATTCAAGGGAATTGAATTGGATTAAAAACATTTCGAATGAATTTAATGCCATTTAAGGGAATTGGATAAAGACCAAGGAAATTGTATGAGATTCCGCGTAATTTAATTTAATTTTCAGGAAATTGTACTCACATTATTTCAGTATAATATAATTTCATTTAAGGGAATTTAGAACAATTTGGTTTTTTTTAAGACCGTTTGATAAAATTCATTGGAATTACAGTAGATTCGACAGAATTACAATTATTTCGTTCGAGACTCATGTAATTTAATTGAATAATGCTAGATTCTATAAGATATCGAAAAAAATCAAAATTAACTGAAGGTAATTCAAAGAATAATGAATTTAATTTAAATAATTCAAGAGAATTCAATCTAATTGAAACAAATTCAAGGAAATTAATCCTATTAATAAATCCTATTTCGGTAAATTTAACGGAATGCAATTTGATTTAAGGAAACGAAATCACCAGAATTGAATAGAATTTCGTTCGACTTATAGTAATTCAAGGACTTCAGTCAAGTTTAAGGCAGCCGGAAAAAATTTTAATCATTTTAAGAAAATCAAAAGACATTCGAAGTTTATTCAAAGAATTTGATGGTGCCTTATAGGCATTCAAGAAAATAAGTGTATCTCACTGATTTAATTTATGGAATTGGAGAAAATTGACTGAAATTAAATGGAATTAAAAAATTTGAAGTAAACCTATTTACATGAAATTTCAATTATCAGAATATCATATAATGCGGTTGGTTTTGGAATAATTTAACCAAATGAAGCAGATTTCAGAGGAAATAAATTGATTTAGGAGATATTTAACGGAAGGGATTCATTAAAAACGAAAATATTAAATCATGAAATGGTTTCCGGTTTCCGCGGAATATTTTTCTTACATTATATTCTGCATTGATGACTGACTTACTAACTCACAAGACTTGAAAAAAACCCTTAACTTTAGAAGTAACGCGTTACTTCTAAGCATCGGAAGGTAGACGGGACGAACAGTGGTTCTCAATAAAATCCGGCGCAGCCAAGAGACAACCGTCTCCTCATTATCATTAGAAATAAGAATTTGGAATATTATTTGATAATAATATTAATAACTATTAACAATAAAATTAATTTTGAATAATTATTAATATTATAAATTAATTGCTAGGCACAAGATTTTGGTTGGAAACGAGTTCGGAGATTATAAACAGACCAAATGTCTAGATTTGTAGTCTGTAACTAGATTGTGCGTAGAAAATTACTCTCAGAGAGGCTCCAAAATATCAGAGGACATTATAGTTTTCAGATTAATTTCAATTTTTTAAATGCCCCAAATTGCCCGAATTCAGGGCCGGGTAGATCCGAATCGAGTGATTGTGTCGTTAAGTTTGTAAAAAAAAGAAAGAGAGGAGTAAAGTGAGAGTGAGAATGAAAATCAGGTTATGTCGCATTTCATGAAACGCACTCGAGAAGTTGCGATCTCGACCACCAGGTGTCACTTATAGTGTCTTCCGGTAAGCACCGGCGTTGCAGCATCTGCAGTTTATTTATAAAAACCATTTGAATAACGTTTTTTCTTCAAGCTAGAACGATTTTTTGACTCTCTCGGGATTTCAACTATACTAAGTATTTTTTAGCCCTCTGTCGAAAAATTCGGACTCAGCAGATCGAGTTCCTCCATATTAGATACCGCAGCGCCACTTGTACCAACGCGTTCACATCACGTGCCTAAAATGAACCTCGATGCCTCTACTCTTTGCGCTTTAAATAATAAGAGGATTTTAAGGATATAATCTTTTAAGATGATACCTTTTTAGGGGGAAACCTAACCTCGAATAATTTTATTATTTTATCCAGTGAAATAAATATTTTTTCTTAATAGCAAACGCATCGTTAATACCAGAAGGCCTCTCTGATGTCAGAGTCCCTCTCTTCTCGAGTGCGTTCCCCTGACGTAATTATTGATTAATTAATTAAGTATGATACGATAGTACCTAATATTATGACGTACCCCCGGTCCTAATTCGCACTAATCGCTACGAGAGACTTATCAATGATCGAGTAACGACCTGCATTACGTATAAGTGACCGATGCCCCATAACGTTATCGCTACTTAAACTATAAACGCATATTATA
>JAAAKG020196154.1:0-24066 GCA_010014905.2 Druon quercuslanigerum
ATTGTGTGCGAGGGTAACTCGTTTCAAATATGGGATCACAGTGAAGCGAGCCGTGCGCGAAGCGCGTGATGAGAATGTGCACGTGAAGCTGTCACATTTTTTAAAACTGTTATTTGATGAAAAAAATTTTAAATAAAGCTAGAGTAATAAGTAATAACAGAATATGGGGCCTCCCTTCAGTAGCGATCCTTCTCCTTTATAATTCTGTCTTGAGCTTATTAAACAAGAAAATAAATATTAACCTTTAAAGCCTTTAAAAAACTTTTTACAAATCTTGAGATGAATAACATATAAAGAATTATTATTACTAGTTACTATGTAACCGTATACCAAGTTTTAATTACTAAAATAAAAATTACCAGCATGTTCTGTTTTATTGTTGAACTATATATAGAATGCATAATAATAACCAGCAGATCGACAATCCGATCCGATCGTAAAAAGATCGAATGTCCCTCGATTGACGGGCCGATCGAATCGAAAAATTCGATCCGATCATGGCACAGATCGAATGTCGGATTTTCGATCCGATCGTAGCGTGGATCGAATATCGAATATTCGACATTCGATCGTCGAGCTGATCGAATCGAAATATTCAATCCGACCGCAACACGGACCGAATGTTGAATATTCGACATTCGATCGACGCGTTGATCGAATCGATTTTTTTTAGCATACCTCTTGTCTGAAGACTACGAAGCTAACTTTGGAGTCTCATCAATGAAAAGAGCTGAAGATGTTTTTTTTTACGATGTACTCTTAACTTACCGAAATTATCGGCTTTTTAAATAACAAAGTGCAAATACGATAGGCTACCTCTAGACACAATTTTTTTTTATCTGCCTTCTGCAATTGCATAAATGACCGTTATTTGCTTTTCGCTCCTGAAAAACGCAAAAGTGCTTTTTTAATGTCATTTGTCTACCCTATCCAGATGGCCATTGCTGTCTTTACAACTGTACTTCTTTTTATGCACGCTATTGTTTTTCTATTACTCCTTATATCTTGAACCGCTTAACAAAGTAAACCTTCGCGGCAGATTTGTCCTTTTCAACCGCTGCAGGCACTGCCATGAGATTTGGGCTCGACCCGCCACAGCATAGTAGAGCTGCTGCGTGGCATTAGCTTGCCCACCACTGCTCTATAGTCAGGCGCACTATAAATAAAGTCAGTCTGTCATATGTCCGCTTATGATAATTACACTGCAGTCGGTATGACAGGCTAATTAAAACTGTGTTACCGTGAATGAAAAGAGCATAGGTAACGTCGATAAGTTAATGACAATGCAGCTAGCCTGTTGTTAAATCTGTCAGAAATGTAGGATCTGTGCCATCTACTGAACCTAGGTATCAAGATAAGCCAATCAGAGAAATGCCTTTACCGGACACTTAAAAGAATTTCCTTGTCGTCAATTACAGGTAAAATGTTGGAAGTGAAACGTAAAGTTATTCCACGCTGAAGGCTAGAGAAACTGCTAACATAGAAGCAGTTGCGAAGATGGTTCATGCTCGACCACGGAAGATCGTAAGGCCGAAAATGGAAAAACCTAAGCCAGCTGCACGATTTTTCATCTTACCACAGTAAAACTTCTTGGTCAAAAATTGTATGGAGCTAATATAATAGGATGCATTACATTTCACAGTGTTGGGTGGGAATATAAATTAACAACTTTATAGCGGTTGGTTCTGGGTATTTTCGTTTAAAAACAAATATAACAAATATCTGCATGAACGCTTGAGATAAATGAACATTGTACAATCGCGAAAGTTATGTATTATGTTCACTGCTGGTTACTTATATGTTTGTGGAACATTTCATAAAAATCGTTAGGTACAAATTATTTAAAAGTATTCATAACCTTTAAAAAATGTTAAATAATGCCCGAAAACTGATTATTCTGACGTTTTAAATATTGAAAATGCTGTTTTAAATTTTCTAAGGGGTTTCTAATAAGTAATATGTCCATTACAAAAGAGAGTTACTTTTTTATCTATTTGAGTCTGTTTTTCTCGAAAAAGATTGGTTACATCGAAAAATTTCTCATGTCATTTTTTCATTACCGATGATTAACAAGGTACGTGGTACATGTCACATAGCTTTTTCCTTCCCACCGTGAAGACTGACTTATTGGATGACTATGTGTAACGCTCACTGGGACTAACAAGGATGGCCAGTCAAGAAAATATCCCTGATCCTTCCTTTGGATCGTCCAAAAATAGAGAAGGACAGTGTGTAACCTGACACATGATACACGTCACATAACTTCCTCCTTTACACCCTGAAAACTAACGGTAGCGCTGAGACAGTATATGTGATGATGAAATGATGAAAAATGGCTCAATACTATATAATAATTATTCAAACTATTCGTAATGCTGACTAAAATTAATACGTTTATACTAAGATTTTATTATAGTTGTAAGTCGCTTTGTCAACAGTATATTCAAATTACCGTAAATCGTTAAATCGTTAAATTTTTTGAAGGCTGAAGTTAAAATCAGATAAATCGTGAAATGTAACTTAATTTATTATTTTAATACTCTCTTGGGTTACCCTTAATTAAAAATATATAATTTAGGCTGTTTGAAAATATTTTTATTTTCGAAGATCTCACTGTGAAATTTTCAGTGTTTCTTCTTTTCAATTAAAATGTGAAAATGTTCATTTTCCCAGTGGGCATTTTTTTGGTATGTTTAGTTGTTTCATTTTAAAACGATTTTAGTTATAAATAAATTAATAAATATATATTAAAGATAATGTTTAAAATTTTTTTAAATTAATTAAAATTTCGCAAGTTACTTTTACTATTATTTAGATTTTGAATTGCCGTCAAAAATCACATGTACCAAATGGTAAACCAATATGACGAGAAAACTTTCAAAATTTCATGTATTTGTCTGAAACTTTTCACAAGGGGGTTTTTAGGGTCTTTGATTTCGAATTTGACATAAAAAATTACAAATTTAAACTGGGGGTCACAATATGGCAGTCAAAATGGCAAAATTTTATATAATTGTCTGGAAGATGGTATGAAAGATTTTTTGGGGTCTTTTATTTCGAATTTGAAGTCAAAACTTTCAAATCTCAAAAACCTGATGCAATATGGAACTCACGACAAACAAGCGCACCGTAGGAAGGGCCTTGAAATTGCACTTTCAGTTTCTATTTAATCTGCAGCAGTCAGCAACCTTTGTAAACTCCATTTATAAAGTTTTATTCAATCCCCATATAGTAACCGCCATTGTCAATTTTGCTATTTTGATGTTATACTCTAAATCAGCGATCCCAGAATCTCCCTTCTTACAAAATTTCATACCAATGCGGACAAAATTAAAAAAATATGAATATCATATTAGATCAGTCATTTTGAACTTGTAATTTTTTAACACAAACTCCAAATCAAGGACCCTAAAAACTTCCTTATGCCAAGTTTCCAGCAAGTTCGACATAAAATCAAATTTTTTTCAATTTTGCTTTTTCCTACCTCAATGTGCATCTCTTGTTTATGTACGTATGATTAAGTTGTATGATAAAAGCTGGTTTATTTTAAAGTATAGATTTCACGCAACACATTCAGGTCTTATTTTCCCCTGTGCGAGGTGGAAGTTCGGGGAAATATGAATCGAAATTGGAAATTCTGTTATTAAAGATTAAAGTATGACGAAAGAAGATAAATATTAAAACTTATTGTTAACTATCTCAACTTATCTGTGATATTCTAAAGTACATACATTAGGAAATGAATATAGAAAACAAATTCAGAAATTAAACTGAATAAATATATCAGTAAATATAATACTTTTAGTCTTTTAGTCTAAATACTCGTAGTCTTTATTCCGGTAGAATTTAAATTAAGTTTATTTTGTAGTATTTTCCTCATATGTTGCCATTCAAATTGTAGGTACACTATTTCTGACTTCATCCCTTCGTGCGATGGCAGTTATTTCCAGTTCCGCTTCAACGTATTACACATAGCCAATATTGATCATAAAACAGTTTTGTTACG
This sequence comes from Druon quercuslanigerum, assembly GCA_010014905.2. Classification (NCBI taxonomy): domain Eukaryota; kingdom Metazoa; phylum Arthropoda; class Insecta; order Hymenoptera; family Cynipidae; genus Druon; species Druon quercuslanigerum. The sequence goes on from JAAAKG020196154.1 coordinate 4,007, forward strand.
GAAAGTTTGTAAAATCTCATCGGTCTAGAACTGTTACAGGATAAGTTCAGATTTTTGGGTTGATATTTTTAGAAACTGATTAATTAGTAATTGCCTGATACAAAACTGTTCTGTAACCGCGTTTCCTGTTTGAAAAGATTAAAATTCTGGCAAATAGTTTTTGATTAAATTGATTTTTGGTCTAATTAAATAGATACGAAGTAGTAGTTTTCGAATATTGGTAAATCGCCACGATCGTGATCGCGATTCGAATTGCCATAGCGATTTCTATGCTTAGCTTTTCGTGAATGGTTCATCTTTTCAATATAGATTGATAAAAAATGAAATTATAACCAATTTTTTTCAATACTAATAAAACACGTCAAACTTTTTATTGAATAAAACTGATTTTTTCCAGGGTGTTGGGCAAAAGTAACTTGGATATGTGGATTCCGTTGATGAAACGCTCAGACAAATATAGCTAGTAATTCAAAAAGGAAAATGGACATGAAGCATGGTAAACGCACGTTGACTTCATAGGTACAGCGATTTTTCCGGCCCATCATTAAGAAGACTAATGTAATAATTCAAATGTTAACACATATAATAATAATTTTTATTATACAAAATATCATATTTTATTATGTGGATAAAGTATATAATGGAATAAAACTTGTAATTAGTACATTTAAATATTTGAAATAATGTGCGTGATGGTTACATATGATACAGATGACCTTGCGCGCGTGCACCGCTAAAATAAAATGGTATTCTATATTTAGCTAATTTTTTAATGAAAAATGGTAAAAGTTACTAATATAGTATTGTTTAATATAAATTAATGTAGAGCTTACAAATGAAAAATCACATTTTACAATTTGGTTCTGATTTTGTTTAAATATTTGTGTTCAATTTTCCTAAATATTTTTTAATTCCTTATACAAGAAAACTCTATTTCCCCCGCATTGTATTTGTATTTTCAAGAGTTTACTAAAATTTTCTGCAAAGAAAATAAATATACACCATTCTACACATAAAAGAATTGTTTTTCCCCACTAAAAAAAGTCAGGATATGTCATAAGAAAAATCAGTATTGCTGACGCGCATTTTATAAGAAAATCATTAAACAATTGAGTTCTCCCTGCATGGCCATGTACGCATTATACATTATATCCGCTCGCTTCCACATATCAAGGGGATCAATTAGAGTCAGAAAACGAAATTCCATTTTTCAGTCGCTCTGTTGAATATTTTCGTCTGATTTTTTACACGCCTCATCTAAATATTCTGTTTTTTTACAACTCTAGATTTTTAATAAAATGTTCATATTTTGTTTAATAATCAAAAGACTTATTCATACATATAATTATTAAAAATTGAAGGCGGTAAGACAGTTATTCAAACTGATGTCACGTGGGTGTCACGTGACTCGGACGTTCTCATAATTTTCAATGTGACAATGTGGCTTTGATGAAAAGCATGAAAACTAACGAAACTCGTGATAAAGAGATTAGGCCACGGTCTGCTGTCAGTTCTGACTATTTTGATTTGATAGCTTTATTTGTTAAGCTTTATGTGACAAAAAAATTCTCTTGTTGTACTATTTGGATTAAGAGTCAGTAATACGTCGAAGGAAAACAGTGAGTACAATTATTAACATATTTAAAAATCGTACATATTTACGAATTCTTCAGTGAACATGACGATATTTAAGTACTTTTTCAATGAATTCTTTATACATACCATAAATATATCAATTTTCGGTTGATTTCCGCAATTGGCTTTTACGAAACCATCCTTCAAAATTGTTAAAACAAACCTCGTGCGATGATGTTGTAGGTATACAATTACTAGCATGGTTTAGATTGGAGCTCGTCCCTTACCGCTCTCATACTCACACAGCGGCCGCGAGCGTCGGAGGTGACGACAGTCAACTCTGAATGCTTTATTAGAGCTACCATTTGCTACTCCACAGGTTTCAAGTCGTTTGCTTCCTGATGATCGAGAAAGTTTCTCACAAGGCGACAAGTGTCTTAACACAACTGCCTTCTGAGCTGCTGCCAATACGCTATTGAGTCCTAAATGTTCAAGATGTTTAGTGCATCTTGCGTGCACATTGCATGATTCACATTGCTCCATATAGTCTTTACTTCATGCCTTAATTCGCTATACTTATGGATCTTAGTTGTACAGGTTGACTGCAAATTTTGGTTAAGTGGAAAAGGATTGTCGATGATATACTTTCTTCCACCTTGATGTTTCTCGCATCACGATGTGATGCGCTTTACAGGTAATGCTGCAAAGCGCAACATCTCGTTTGCTGTTAAAATAGTCTCCTAACTGTATAAATTGTGACTAAGGCAATTTTTTGACATCTACATCGCCCCTACCCCCTATATCTCGTGATAGAACTGCCCTTAACATTGCTTAATTAATATGGTGCATTCGGTGCTTCGTCATTTCTACGCGGACGATTCTGTTTAACTTTTCAAGGGCGATGTTAGACCATTTGATGAGCCCGAATTAGTACGTGAGAAGAGGGATATTCAGGGTGACCGCTGGACCGGGAACCCGGAATTGTCTATAACCGGAAAAAACCGGGGGGAAAAACTTGTCATCTTTTCCAATTATGATATTATTCAGTTTACAATGCGTAATTTAAAAATCGTTTACTTTAAAAATTGTTCATTTTAGATTTTTATTTTTAAGTGTATATTTTTAATTTAAAGAATTTCAAAGTGCAGTCTTGAAGACTTACACAATTAGAAATTATAAGGGTTTAGAGTTTACGTTTTTTGATGAAAAACAGTATTATTTTATCAACTGTAAATATAAATAAATAAATAAAACATTTTTCAAATAGATCTGCATTCAAAACTGAACAATATTTTGTTTGAAAAAACGATTCTAAATTCGTTAAAAGTTATTATATTAGTTATATTTTTAATTAAAAAATGTAAACGTCCGATTGAGTTGAAATTTTCTAATTCGGAAAAAGTATATAGCAATATTTCACTCTTCATTTAAGATGAGTAAATTGAAGCCAAATAATTAAAGGTAAACCATTTTGTTTACGAGAAGCTTAGAAACTTGTATTTTAATTAATTTTGCACTGTGAGTTTATCGGTGTGCTGAATAAGTTGTATGATGGAAAGCGATTAAGAAAAGACAGTATGCGAGATTACGTGAACCGCGACAGATCGTTCGAAATTGATCGTTTTCTAATCCCTTCTGAGAGTTTTGAAGGATGTTTTCTAAAAATTGTTAACACTTTTAGTGTCTTTCGTGATGGAGTGAAAGTTGAGCATATTTAAGGAGGTCTTAGTCTGCCGCAATTAAATTTGTATCAATAAATTGATTGTAGCTAAGAATACTGAATTTTCATTGACTTTGAATGAATCCGGCGAACTTTATTTTAAACATTTATAAAAATAAAAACATTCTACATTTCTAAACATGGTCCTTCGAGCCGGATCAAAAAGTGCAAATTATTTTGGCAAAAGGATCGTTCTTGAAAATTTAAATAATAATGATTGAACGGCTTATTAAAATTAAAGCAAGAGAGTTTTGTGTAAAACTCAAGATTAAGTTGCTGTGGTTGGACTCAGTTCATTAGATTTTCAATCATAGAAAAATCAAACATGTTGTGACAATGAACTATCAAAAGCACATACGTGCAAAGTATATATATATATATATATATCGAGCAAAGTATAATTACTACCAGGCTAAAGTATTTCGCTATCTTCAAGATCACGTTGTCCCTTATTATGTTTGAGTACTCTCTTACTCTCATAACGTCTTCGTAGGAAAGATCGGCCGTTAATGTTCTTCCATGTACGTGAGGAAATAACAAGTTCACCAACTGATTATATTTTAGATTTTTATATTGGTTAGGTGAACTATTTTTATGATTTGGCCACAATTTCTGCGAAGATGTATGCACACTCTTATTCGATTTCGAAATTATGTATTTTGTTATCGCATACTCAATTATTATTTCTCGAAAGAGATTTTTACATTTTTCTGCATTAGTTTTGAGGCTACTAAGATTATTACTAATAAAGTTCTTGCCGTACAATTTTTGTTAACAATTGCAAGAAAAATGGAGTCTTTACTCTCGGAATTAACAGAAGTCTATTTGAGAACTGAAACTAATTTTAAAAAGCTAGGCAAGTCTAACATTACGTTAGCTATAGTAAAATCGAGAATGAAACTCTTGGGTCAAAGATGGGAGAAATGTGAAAATTTACATTTAAAAATTAAAGCTTCAACGACCAAGGCGGAACGCAAAATTGTCGATTATTTTAGTAAAAATAAATTTTTACAGATTGAACATGCGTATCAAAGTGCCCACGATTTTATAATAAATTAATTCGAATTGATCACTCCAGCAGGTAGTTCAAATGATAGTTTAAATCAATCGCAGTTTGTTTGACGTGATTTTTTGCCTGTAAAACTTCCTCAAATTACTTTACCTGTATTTTCTGGGGATTATAAGGATTGGGAGAATTTCAGAGACTTGTTTGATGCGCTAATTATTCCAAATGATTCCTTATCAAATGTGACTAGATTACATTATTTAAAGTCTTCTTTAAGGGGCGAAACCGAACAACTTTTACAACACGTAATAATTACTGAGGCTAATTTTGTTTCCACATGCGAGTCGCTAAAGGATGGATATAATAATAAGAGAGCACTTATTACAGCTCATTTACAGGGATTTATAAGTCTTTTGAATCTATCTAATAATGTTCTATAAGATCTCAAACGATTACGCGATACTACTAATGAGTTTCTGGCGGCTCTCAAAATTTATACCGCCCAATTGATAATTGGAGTGATTGATTAGTCTTTTTAACGACTGAAAAAGTGGATACTCAATCGTTGAAAGAGTGGGAGATGCAAATTGGTTCCGAAACAGATTATCCAACTTACAAAGAACTCGATACGTTTTTAGAAAAACGTATTCGCGTTGCAGAAGCAATACAAGGTTCGAATATTAATACTAAAACGAGCTCACAAAATAAGAATAAAAATGCTAAACAATCAGGATTTCGGAGTCCTAATGCATCTTCCACCTCCAAATGCCTATTATGTAAGGAAAATCATCCATTGTATAAATGTTTTCAATTTAAAACATTGCCAGATGAAGAACGTAAGGAAGTTGTCACTCGCGATCACGGTGGTTATAATTGTTTTACACCTGGTCCATAGGCCTTTCAACTTGACAATCAAATTGAGATGTAGTAAATGCAGTAGGAAACATAACACCTTTTTGAATGTCAATAAATTCGAAACTATCATATCGCTATCAGCTGAAACTACGTCTCTACATTCTCAATTGGCAGTTCCGGGGTTTTTTACGTAAACAGGTAACGATACTGGTTATGTAGCTCAGGTGACGAGAGCAAATCATGTCTCACTCAATAATGACCATCACGTTTAACATTACTAGCAACAGCAGTAATTACCTTGAAAGCTGATAACGGGAAAGCTCATATATTTAGGTTTTTATTGGATCAAGACTCGGAATGTTGTTTTATTTCAGAACGGGTAATGAAAATTTGAATCCTAGTTTCCAGAACGTTAAAGCATTATTGGTGCAGTTAATATTGGCTCTTCAAGAAAATTAGCTCGGTTAAATTTACTTCCTACTGAGAAAACTGTTCTAAAGTCCTTATTCAAGCCTTAGTATTGCTCCATCTCACCTCTTATATGTCACCTGAAAGACCTCATCGGCAAAATGAAACTGAGTTGCCTGAATTAAATTTAGCTGGTCCCAACCCCTTTAGTTCTCAACAAATAGATTTGATTTTAGGGGCTGATAAATATGGCTCGTGCTTATTCCCTGGCCTACAGCAGGGTGTGTTAGTCACTCTTACAGCTAAATCTACCATTTTTGGTTGGATCTTGTCGGGTCCAGTTATGCAAAAGAAAATAGAGACAAGCATTCCACTTACAGTAATCAGAGTATAACTTCTGAAGTCTTGCATGAAGACTTGACTAAGTACTGGGAATTGGAAGAACTCCCTGATAGACACGACCTAACTGACCAAGAAAAGTTTTGCGAGGAACATTTCTTCATGACGCACCAACGCACAAACGAAGGACGGTACTTAATACGATTACCATTCGAGAATGAGCCCCCAATAAAAATGGGTGCCTCCTTCTCTAGAGCAAAATTCGTATTGGATAGGGTTCTACGACGATTGACTAAAAATTCAAAATTGTTCCAAGAATATTCGGATTTTTTATCTGAATATGAGAAACTAGGGCATATGGAACTAGTGAAAGAAGAAGTGCGGGATCATTCTTTTCAGATTGTGTATTTACCAGACCACCAGGTTTTGAGAGGAAGTGGTTCTACTACTAAACTAAGAGTTGTATTTAATGCACACAGTTTGACTTCTAACAATACTTCCTTGAATTCACACTTGCATATTGGTTCAAAGATTGTCTCGTTTTGTTTACATAGCTGACAGAAAAAATGTTAATATAAATTTTGGTAGATGCTCGTGACTGCAATTATCAAAGAATTCTATGGTGATCTCCTGATAACAATGTGGTGACCTATCGACTTTTGACTGTCACTTATGACACTGCTTGTGCTCCTTACTTGACTAATAAAGTAATTAAGGGATTAGCTCATGATAAAGGCAGTAAGTTTCTTTTAACTAAAAGTATCCTGGAAAGAAATATCTATGTTAATGGTATTTTGTTTGGTGCAGATAATAAAGTACAAGCCAAGAAGAAGCGACAGCAAGTATATCAATTGTTGGAAGCCGGCGGTTTCCACTAGCGACAATGGGCGTCTAATAATTCAGAATTATTGGAAGATTGTCCTTCTGGAAAGCATGAAAGGACTATAGAGTTTCCGTTAACTGAAGATGCTTAGCTAAAGATTTTGGGCTCGTTTTAGGTTCCTGAATCTGACTCTTTTCATTTTAAGGTAACTTCCCCTCCAGTGGATACACCAACTAAGAGGACTGTTCTTCCTTTAATAGCTAAATTATATGATCCGATGGGTTGGTTAACTCCAGTAATACTAGTGACTAAGTTATTGATGCAGGAACTTTGTCTACGGAAGCTTGATTGGGATGAGAAATTACCGAACGAGCTTCGAATTCAGTTGTCTGATTATCATAAAACTTTGGAGAAACTAGATCTCTGAAAGTTCCCAGATGGACTGGTCAAGTGCAAGAAAATTTAAATTATGAACTTCACGGACTTGCGGATGCTTCTTCTAAAGCTTAATCTGCTTCTGTTTCTCTCAGAATTCTCAGTGAAGATTTGAATAATGCTTATGTTTGCTTATTAATGGCTAAATCTAAAATGGCCCCTCTTAAGTACTTGTCAATTCCACGTTTAGAATGATGTTGGGCAGCCTTGCTAGCTAAGGTACTCGAATTCCTCATAGATACGATGTCGCTTGAAAATGTCTCCACTCTGTCACACTGATTCAGTGACTTTTTTGGCTTGGCTCGGTAAGCACCCTTCAAATTGACCAGTTTTTGTAGCTAATAGAGTTTCCCTAATTCAGGAGATAGTCCCTCGTGCCAAATGGCGATATATCTCTATTAAAGATAATCCAGCCGACTGTACTACGAGGGGACTCTCGCCGGAAAAGATTCTAAAGCACCCTTTATGGTGGCAAGGCCCTCCGTGGTTAAAATTGCTCTCTACAAAATGGCCAGATCATCGCAGCGGTTAACCCACACCATCTGACTTAGAACTACGAGTTCAAGAGTGCCATCACGTATTTAGTAAAATCAAACGTCCATTTGACTTAATGTTTAAACTTTCCTCGTGGCCTAAATTACTCCGAGTAATAGCTTACGGTAAGTGATTTTTTGATGCCTTTGTTTTTAAACACTCTAAATTCCCAAAGTAATCCGAACTGCCGGAATATTTTGGATTAAATATGTTCAAGTTAGTTCCTTCTTGCTTGAACTGAAGGCTTTGAGCTAAAACGAGAGAATTGCAAAAAATTCGCCTCTGAAAAACTTAAATCCATTTTTGGATTCTACTGGTCTCTTGCGATTATGAGGAAGGTTACGGCACACTCTTATCAGTTTTAAAGAGAAGAATTCCATTATTTTACCACCGCATCAGCTGAGTGAAATTGTAGGTGTACATGCTCACATTAGATCCCCACACGGTGGTCTACAATTGAGCGCTCCGATTCCAGAACGGGACATAACTCGGTAAAGTTGGAGGGAGGTTGGCCCCTGGCAACTTAAAATCGAAATTTGAAAATTTGATTTTTGAAGAATGCATTCTTACAGGAAATAAGATGACGAATCTTTTTTCCTATCGAAAAAAGGTTTAATCTATTATACTTTCCGAGATAACCATGATAATGATGTTTTTTCTGAAGACAATTTGTAATTAATGTTTGGCCTCTCGTTCGTCGTCAGATCGACAGTTTTTGAAATGTTTGATTAAATTTTAATACAATACTTAACAAAGTATTCTTAGAACAATGATATGAGCGAAAAGTGTATATCATTATTTATAACAAAATAAAAAATTATTTTCTAGGCTATTCCGAATTGCATTCCTTATAATCTTCGATCGCTTCGTTTATCGAGCGAAGTTTGGGCAAATATAAACTTCCTGTGATGAATTTGTTCAGAAAACTATAAGGAAGTTTTCTGTGAAAACCTTTTTTCAAAAAAATGAATAGATAAAAAACTGCGAATGCAAAACTTGGTGCGCGAACGCAACTCTTGTAGGCGACAGGCATACGGGTGGACTCAAATGTAGGTACGCAGGCGAATAATGCGAAAGTTCAGATTAATATGAAAAGTATCGAATTGTGATATATTTAAAGAGTTTGAATACTCTTATGACGCACAAATGAACAAGTTATATAATAATATAATAATAAATATTTAATAATAAAATATTATTCATGTGGAATGTATTCTATAGAATCCTCACCTATGAATTCTAAAAAAATTCTATAGAATTTCCATTCGATTCATGTGAGGATTATATCAAATGCATTCGGCATGAATGATTCTACAGAATTGATTCAATTTATTAAATTTGTTTTCAATTAGTAAACCAAAACAGAATTGTTCACACATTTCAATTACGTTATTTCTGTATTTTTTCCTAAATAATTTGCGACCTGTTATCTTTACATCTAGTGAGTTTCCTAGCACGAAGAGTACCCTGTGATTCTTTTTTCATTTCGAAAAAAAGAGAATTCCTTCCACTATGAATTTCACAAAATATTATTTAACTCGCGGAACGATGTAAATCTTGTGGTATCCAAGAGCACAATGATCTGTTTAATTCTACAGAAACTGCAACTGTTATGATGCTAGAAGAGGTAAAACGACATTTAAAGCACCTCTAATATAACTCCAGGTATTCCTTTTTTGCTACAGGAAAAAGATGCGCCAGCAAATTTCCTATAAGAATGCATTCTTCAAAAATCAAATTTTCAAATCTTGATTTTTAGTTGCCAGGGGCCAACCTCCCTCCACCCTTACCAAGTTATGTCCTGTTCTGGAATCAGGGTGCTCAACTGACCTTGCATACGCTTAGGCAGCGTTTCTGGATCTTAGGAGCGCGCCCTCTGGTTAAAGGCTTAATCAAGGATTGCTTCGAATGTGCACGAGAAAGAGCGACTCTTTCTCAACAACTAATGGGGAACTTATCTGATTTTAGGGTAACTCCTAATCGCCCCTTCACGCACACAGGGGTAGATTATGCAGGACCTTTTAATGTACACTTTGCTTCTAGACGTGGTAAAAGAAGTTATAACACTTACGTAGCACTTTTGTTTGTTGTTGCACGCATGCAGTACATTTAGAGCTCGTGTCTGACTATACGTCTGCTGCCTTTCTTGCCACCTTTCAGCGATTCTCTTCTAGACGAGGAAGACTTACTCACTTGTATAGTGACAATGGCACGACATTTCACGGGGCTGATAAGGAATTAAGAATTTTCACTTTGAAACTCGGACTCGATAACAATTTGCATAATGAATTCGCTTCCCAAGGCACCTCGTGGCATTTCATACCTCCATCTGCACCTTATTTCGGAGGTTTATGGGAAGCCCTATTGCTCCACTTTCCAATGATCCAGAAGACTTCGCTTATCTTACACCTGGACATTTTTTAATTAGGGCTCCTTTGATCAGTATTCCGGAACCATCCGTAGAATTGACTGCAGAGGACCGATTAACACGTTAGCAATTAGTACATGCAATTTCTGAAATTTACTAGAAAAAATGGGATACTGTTCACATACAATCGTTGCAGAAACGCTGCAACTGGCTCAATAAGACTCTAAATCTCATGAGCGGTGTTACTGCTCTTATCAAACATGATTCGCTATTGCCATGCCGATGGTTATTGGGTAGCTTTACTAAATGTTACAAGTGATGGGACGATATAGTACGAGCAGTTCGAGTACAAACTGCCAGTTCTGAATATGATCGACCGATTCTTCAAATCTGCCTCTTACCTGTAAAATCGAAAAAGGAAAGCGAAATCTAAGGTTTAGTATTAAGATATATTTAAGGAAACCGTGTAAAATGACCAATTCTTCTTTTTGTTAATTTATTTGAACCGCTAATGTACTAATAGATCATGGCACGCGGCTAAGATCTATAGCAAATTATTTTAGTACTCATTACTTTCAATCTTTTTTTATTTTGCCTGGCTTAATCAGCGGGCGGCATTTATTTTGCTACTAGATAAGAATTACACTTTAATATTTGTCCAGCGGTTATTACACTCGAGGCGGCCGGTATGTTTACGAAAAGCTTAGAAAGTTGTATTTCAATGAATTTTGCACTGTGAGTTTATCGGTGTGCCGAATAAGTTGTATGATGCAAAGCGATTAAGAAAAGGCAGTATGTGAGATTACGTGAACTGCGACGGATCGTTGTCTAGTCCCTTCTGAGAGTTGCAGGATTGTCTTAAAAAATTGTTAAAAACTTAAGTGTCTTTCGTCACGGAGCGACAGTTGAGCATGTTTAAGGAGGGCTCCGTCTGTTGGAATCAAATTTGTATCAATAAATTGATAGTAAGCTAAGAATGCTTAATTTTCATTGACTATGCATGAATCCTGCGAACTTTAATTTAAACATTTATAAGAATAAAAACATTCTACATTTATACACAATTCTTAAAAGTTTTCTAAATTTTTTGTTTGAATTCTGTAAAAATCTACGTTTTGATTTAATTTAGGTTGTGGGTTTTTACGCCGAAATTTCGGTACCTTTTGTAAATTCTATATATCTCTTGAAATTACTCTAATCTTTTCTACAAATAATAAGTGTTACATTTTTATTCATAAATCCCAATTTGAATTAAATTTGTTTATATTCGCAGGATTGTCTAGAAGTTGTAGGAAAAACTTAGTTAATTTTAAAAGTTATTTAGAAGTTCTGAACAAAATAAAATAATAATTTTAAAAATGAAAAAAATATAAAGCAAAAAAATTTAATTTTTTTAATGTTTCTAGTCTAAAATAATTTAATATTGGTTTGAAAATGTAACCATGAAAATATATTTTTGGAACCTAATCTAAATTTTTGAACTTTATAATTTATAGATGTAAACAATTCAATATAATGAAAAGTCTCGAGTTTAAGAGTTCCAAGGGGGTCAAATCAGGTAAAAAATGTTGACAGTTCTGGGTCAGAGCAGAGTATGTCCAATATACTGGTCTGGGATCGCTAGTAGATACAGGATCTACCTTTGGAGATCCCTGGTATAGAGTTATGATTTTTTAAATTTTATTGACTGGAAAAATTTTTTCGAACCGCGAAAAACCAGGAAATGACCGGGAATTTTTGTCTTTGATTAAAACGGTCACCCTGGATTTTATAGGTGCCTATTGCCCAGATTTTGTTCACCGAGTTGAAAGAACTTTTCATAATCAATCTGAGTACCGAAGGGAAGGCAGCCGTTAGGCTTGTCTTAACTATAGCATGCTGAATGTTTTCTAACTCTGAATTCCCTAATTCCCCTCTGGTTAAATGCACTGTTCTGGATTTATCTATTTCGAAGTCCATGTGGATATCATTGGAAACCTGCTTTGTGACATCGATCACTTGCTGCAGTTTCTGGGCTGAACTAGCGTTGAGCTTCAGGTCAACCATGCTGCTTCATGTTTTTCTCAATGGATTCGACGCTGAATAGAATTATAATAGACTGAAGAAGTTTTCTTGAAATATACTCGTCGTAATATGTATTGATCTTGTTATCCTTGGTTGCCCATGATCAAAATACTTGCCTCTGGTTTTTTGGTATCATATACGAAGTACCATGGAATATAAAGCCTGGCATCAGATCTGGGTGTTCAATGTTGTGCACTGTGTCCGGACCTGGAGCTTTCCAGTTACTTGCCTTTTCCAAGATCGCTGAAGCATTTAAAGCTTTGATGTTTGTCAGCTGCATTTCAAGACTATTGCTTGCCCTTGCTTTCTTCAGTTTAAACCACGCAGTTTTCAAATTGCATCTGTTCATTTTGCCCCAAACACCCCATCAGTAGTTAGTCATGTCTTCCAATTGAGGGACTTCAATGTCTTGCTGTTGATTTTGCTTTACACTCAGTTCACGATAGAACCATCTTTCATCTGTCTGAAAGATTGGATTTTCTTGCCTTCGTGCACTACTTTCCTTATACCGACGCAGTCTGGCAGTAAGAACATCAAGTCTCTGCCGTTGGGAGTGTATAATCACATATAATATTGATGATTTAAATGTCTCGATGTGCCGAGGTTTAATGACTTTAGTAACATAGGTTATCAGCTTTCTGGTTCTATTTCCGTTTTTATATGGATCGACCTAATTTGCACCTTACTCTGCTGAGATTCATATCCAACCTGATCTTCCATGGTGGATCTCGATCCCTTACTGGGACAAAACCTGCATTTGCAGGCCTAGTAGGTAAAACCTTGCTGTTGTGGTATTCTATTAGTGCACGCAGTTCATTTGTGATGTTCATTTTGGTCGGAGAATGCCTGAGTGTTGGTTCTAAATATCTGAACTCTAGCGCTTTAGTTTTCTTGGGATTTCGCTATCTACATTGTCGTTATTAATATCGGGATGTGTTTCTAGTGGATCTGGTACTTCGTTGTCCACATATTCCAAGGGGAGTTCATTAATAGGACGCTGCTGTTCTACTTCCATTTTGATAGCAGCTATTTCAACAACCGAAAGCAATCTGTTTACAGAAATTGATCGTTTATGATCTGCTACATTCTGCTAATTTATTTTTGTTGCTAGCTCTGGGTATTCAAGTAAGAAGAGCCTATAATGTTCTCTGCTCATACTTTGCCCACATTTCTCTGGTATAAGGCCATCCACCTCTGGAGGATGTTGTGTTGTTGGATAATTAAAAGGTTGAGGAAGAACATCAATTGCCCCGCGAGACCGTGTGACGCGGCTTCCTGTTTTTTAACCTCCATTGATCCGTCTTCTGTAAAGAAGACCTTCAATAAGGTCGAAACATAAGAAATTTTGTTGACAAATATAGAATGATTTGCTGTACATCAGAATCTCTTGTTTTATTATATTATGATCGTATGACCAAATTGATTTTTATTCATGAAGAATTACGACGTAAAATAAATCCATTTAGAAAAAGGTTTACAGTAAATAAAACATGGGTCAGCTTAAAAGGTGAGGCAGAGATCGAACCAGCTTATCGCCTGGGATCTCTGTATAATAAACGGAGAATTTCAACCTGCCGAATCAAACAAAGGTGCAACTAAAAGACCAACTTCAGACATGAATAGCTTTTCTATCAACTCTAAAAGCCTCGAAGAAATAACAGCCTCGCTTGAAAACCTTGAAGATTGAACGTATTGCCGATTTTCTGACAAGGGTGGAGCCAGTGAGAGACCACCCTTTCTTGTGGTATTTCATTTTTGTGTATTTTGATAACAACGAAAATTTGATGACCTAATTACCCATACAATTCGCTCTGAAAAATTAATAGAAGAATCAACGATTTCTTAAAGAAAAATACGCTTTGGAATATATAAAAGAATTTGATGGCAATTTAGACTAATCTCCTTTAAATGTTTGTTAATAATGCCAAGAATTTAAACGAAAGTTGTCTCTTGAATTGAAGCTCCTTACAAAACCAAGGTGCAAGCCGAAGGAAAGAACTGGTATTCCGCTATACGTTACAGCACCTGCAGAAATATATATTAGTTTAGCCCTGAGGTTAATAGACGAAGTCATGATTTTGGAAAAGCGCAATGAATATTAGAATCTACCAAAAAAGTGAATTTTCGAATTTGATCTCCACATAGAATTCAGATTATGCTTCAGGGTAATAAGAACCTACTACTTAAAGAAAATCTCTAACAGTAATTAGATAGCGTGACTTGATTTTGAATTATTAATTACCAATTTTCCGATCGTTAGAAGTTGAAAACCTTAACACTTCTCGGTAATCTGTGGGAGCAGGAGTCTTGCTAATGATTCTTGGGTATTATTTTAATTAGTTTAGTTTATATGCGAGCGGGGAGCCCCGACAGAGCCTCCCGGGTGATCAAGCTATACAGCCTATTGTGCCACATCTTTAACTATTCGCGATCTGTAGTTGACCTGACCTCTTGTTGATTCCCGGTTTCTCAACCACTATATATATGATATATATATATATACTGTATGATATGCACGGACATTTCATCATCCCTGTCGAATTTCCTACACTCAGGGGTTTTAGCCCATCTTGTGCATGTGATGGTTTAGCTGGTTGTGACTTGTAAGCTTCTGAACCAGTATCGTCATTCTTTCTTGGATAAACTCAGAATTTCCCTGTCTCTGTCTATTCTTTGCATATAGCGCATAATTGTTTTTTCCTGTTGGCAATCTTGGGTCTGTCCCCAGTATTCCCAGTGCTTCATCTGAATCCAGCTTTTGATGATCATTTCTTTGCAGCAAGCTGCTAGTCCCAGTTCCGTTTCTGATTCATGTATTCACTTGCTGCGCCGCCTTTTGCTAGCATTCCCCTTTTTCTTTGCCCTCGTTCATTGTATGACCAGAAACCCATACGAGAACCACGCTGTTCTTTCTGCAAGTTGGTTTAATGCCTTTTTCATTGCCAAATCCAGTTCTCATGTTATATCTGGTTTCTCAACTGCTGTTAATGTATCATGACTCTCCGAGCAGATTGTAATTTGCCTACTAGCAACGTTTTCTTCTAAGAATGTGTCAGCAAAGCGATGTACGGCCAGGAAATCCGACTGAAAAACGGTGGTATGCCGTCCAAATGGGAAATCTCTCCCCCTCCTTTGGAGCCGTCTGTGCACCAGATTTTCCCTTGAAGGAGCGGGTTGCCATTTGCTTGCTACATATTCCTGCTTGGGATAAAGGCGCGGAAAGTCTTGGTAAAGTTAGAGTGTTTTATTATTTTATCTTGCCTCATTTAGAGACGGGAGTTTGCATGTCACTTGGGAGCATAGTGTCTACTTCCCCAAGTACATCTTGGATGCTTGTCAGGCGGTCCATCGCATGAGATGCCCTGGCAGTTATCGCAACATAAAGGGTTTCTTCTCAGAGCATGAATCCTATCGTTGTTTTGGGCGTAGTCTTAATTGCTCCCGTATCACTCTTAATGCGAGCGTTTGTAATCGTCACGACTTATCTTGCAATCACCACAAAATGCAGTGGCGTCAACTTTCGACACTTTGTACTTTCTCGTGAAAATGACCAGACTGATGTTTTCCGGCACCGAAATACTACAATGCGCAGCGCCAACCATCCAAGACCCATCAACTTTTCCAGATTAGCCCCCCTGAAGAAGGCCGTCAGCTACAATGCGCCTCAGGTTCATTGTTCGGACAGGACTTTGCTCCGTATGGCTTTCGAAGTCTGGGTGGGGGGTATTACTGAAGGCGCCCTACAACATACCTTGCTTGTTCCAGCCGCTGCTTCAATTTTTCCACGACAGCTAGAAACACAGTTTATACCGGGCAGCCTGCCTAAAAGGCGTGCTTCTCTCTGGTTTTCTGCGAGGCTAAAACTACCTCATCGCTAATAAATCTCTGGACCAGCCTCTCTAGCGTCTTAAGAATGAAGGACGTTTAACTGAGTGCCCAAAAAGCTTTAGTAGCAGTGCAACCCTCCTTCCCAGGTGTGAGAATGAACGCCACTGTGTCATCCATTCATGCCGATAGCACGTGTTTTGGGACAATGCTTGTCTTCGTCAGTGGGGGGATGATGCATTCCACGCCCTTTTGCAGAAGTACTTGATAGACGCCACCATCAAACCCTGGTATCAACCTGGTATCAACGACCTCGGCGATGAAATTCCAGTCGGTCTTCTCCCTCTCTAGACTCCAGCCTTCGACCCTTCGACCGATTGATTTTGCTGAAAGCCTGAGAATTGGACTTGAATCAGGTGATTCACCGTTTCTTCCTTGTCTTCGGCAAACTTAATAATATCGAGCCTTATGTGTCCCAGGCGAACTTCCGGATTTTTTAGCAAGATCTTGTGGAGTACCACTGGGTCCGAAATGTTCTTTGATTCCTCGCAGAAGCCCCTCCAATCTTCCTGTTTGTACTTTCTTATATTTTTATTGTATTCATACTGAGCCTTTTTATACATGTCCCAGTCCTGTTGCACAACGCTCTAGTCCTTTTACGAGGTTTACCCAGGTGGGCATTCCACCATTCTGCGCCTTTTCTAGACTTAGTGGTATTTGTAGGCAATCGTTCTCATATAGTGTAGTCAGAATCCTTCCCAGAAAGTCTGTGGCAAGCTCGAACACATCTATGGTACCGTAGTTTTTGCGGAATTACACAAGTCTGTCTTTGAGTTCCTCTTTTTATGAATCCAAAAGTGTATTTCTGCGGTTTCTGATCTTTGAAAACGCCGGTTCTCCTAGGGCTAACCGGAACCTGATATATTTGTGGTGGAAGAGAGATTCCTCATTGGAGATTTGCCAGCCCTCTATCATGTTCCTTAGTTATTCCGTGATTAGAGTCAACTCGAGAACCTCACTCCTGTTTTTAATCTGGAATGTGGAATTATCACCACTAGTATCACCGGAAAATAAGTTGAGGTTATAAACAACTCTAGACTTTTTCCGCTTCAGCTCATGCGTCTCACCTCAATAACGATCAGGTCCTTGATGCACAACTTAGGAACTAAACTAGCGTCTAAATACTTGACGGTTATGCATGCCTTTGGTGCTTTTCGCGCGTCCTCATATATATGGAGCGATACCCTCTCAAGTCACTCACCCTTTCCTGGTATAACCAGGGTCATTGGATTAGGGCTAACTCTGACTGAACCACTGACATACCTCTGGTTGGAAGCGCTGAGACGCCTTTACTGCGCTACAAATTAATCTGCGTCATATATATTCCAGTCTTAACGATTGATAGGTTAATTCTCGATGTCTCCGGACACGTTCCAAGAATCGGATAGTAGAGTGGGGTTCCGAAAGCTCAGGGGCCTCAAAACGATCAACGGATCCTCGTGGTTGGAAGGAATTAACATGGTCGGTCAACTATAGGTAGTGACAGCAGCTCAGAAGGCGGTTTTATTAAACACCTGTTGCATTGTAAGAAACTTTCTCGGCCTCCAGGAAGCAAGCGACTAAAAACCTGTGGAGTGGCAGATGATAGCTCTAAGAATGCAGCCAGAGGTGACTGTTGTCACCTTTTATGCTCGCAGTCACTTGTAAGTGTATACCTACAACATCATCGTAGGAGGTTTCAAGCATCGCATTCAATTAACCTTAGCCCTCAGGTTTAAATTAACCTCAAAATGTGCATGCGAATTCTTTGCATTCCATGAATTTCGTGAATGACATAAATTTTCAACAAAATAGTTAAATTTTCAACCAAAACGATCAATTTGATAGAAAAAGACGAATTTTCAACAAAATACATGAATTTTCGACGAAAATGAATAATTTTCTTCCGAAAAAACAATTTTTTAACAAGATACTAGCCTCATACATGAATTTTTAACCAAAAAGTTCCCGTGCAGCCGAGTTGCGGCCCGCGGCCAAATTCCTAAAGACGAAAATCCGAGTTGCGGTCCACAGTCGATTCAAGAGATCCTTTCCTTCTCTACTCGACCCTTTCCTTCTTAACTTTCAAAGATTTTAAACAAGTTGCGACTGCCATTTTGGAAGGATCTATTTTTTGAGTGGATAAAAGAAGAAGAGAAAATGGTGGCAAAATGTTTGCTTTGCAATAAGAATTTGAAAAATACAAGTTTAAAGGGATTGGAAAATCACAGGTATGTACATAATTATTCATTCTTTCAATATTTATTATTATTGATCACATGGAATGTTTTTATTATTATTATGTATGCACCTCGATGCAACCCCTCACATTTTTATTAAAAGTTAATTAAATTGTAAGTGTTGCCAAGAATCAAATAAAACAAAGGACACATATAACATAGCTAGAATTTAAATACCTACTTTCTTCGTCACATCAACATTTTGTTTAAATTTATAATTTTGTACAAAAATGTTGTAGACAAAAAATTTATCTGGCAATGTAAAAAGTAGAAAATATATTTTTTTAAATCATTCTGGACAAGTTTCATGGTTTAATATTTAAAAGAGGCATTTATTTTAAAAATAGTTTAGATGTAATGGTAGATATAATATCACAATAAATTGGAGGTTAGGTTAAGATATTGACGCATGCGGCGCATGTGCTATGCTGTTTCTGTTTATACGTAATTTACATCAATTCTCGTAGAAAACTAGGGACGTAATATACGTAGTAATGTACGCGTAAAAAAGCACGTATATTACCTAGAGTATTATACGTTCCCAACTCTGATCTTAGAGCATATATATCTGGAGGAAGCCAGGCTCTGAGTTAGCGGGATAAGCTATCTCGCGCAGCAATCTGATTGGCTGTTTACTGCTCCCCTCTAAATGAAGATTAGATAGTTTACAGGTATACACAAGTTAAGTGATAGTTTATCCCCCAGCCAGTCAGTGGTGTCAGAAAGCAGATATCTCTGGTATGCGCAGTAGTTATTCCTGTGTACTTTTAGCTTATGTAAGGCCATGCGTCAACTTAAAAATACACAGAATCACTACTGCTCATGTCAGAAATATCCGCGTTTTCTCAGGATCGAACCTTTTATCTTGAATAATTCGTACCTGAATACGAATGCATAGTAGAGCATAGGCCTAGGCTGTAGAAAAGCAAAGAATATGCATTAGACGTGTGCATTGGGTCAGATCGAATGTGATATTTTCGATCCGATCTGTGTTCATTTTCGGATCGGTTAATTCAATTCGATCGACCCACTGATCGAATGTCGAAAAACCGACATTCGATCCGCGCTACGATCGGATAGAATTTTTCGATTCGATCAGCGCGTCGATCGAATGTCGAAAAACCGGCATTCGATCCGCGCTACGATCGGATCGAATTTTTCGATTCGATCGGCGCGTCGATCGAATGTCGAACATCCGTCATTCGATCCATGCCACGGTCGGATCCAATTTTTCGATTCGATCGGCCCATCGATCGAATGTCGAAAAACCGACATTCCATTTGCGCTACGATCGGATCGAAATTTTCGATTCGATCAGCGCGTCCATCGAATGTCGAAAATCCGAAAATATCACCTTCGAATCGGTTTTTCGATTCGATTGACCCGTGCGTAAGAAAATTCTATACTGAGTATGCCTCATATTAAATCGTTTATTACTTTTTTAGTTTTTTTACATATTTTCTTCCAATTAGGTTATCATTGACCATCAATAAACAGAAACCAGTCATTATCTCCCATAAATAAATTAATATAAAGATTTAAGTATTAAAATGTAAAAAATATTCTTTTAGTCTAAATATAAATGTATATCCATGGAACGGAAAAAATTATGCCTTGACAGAAGTTGTTACATTTCGCATTTCTTTAGTTCATATATCTCTTTCTTTTGATAGAAAGTTAAGTATTCTTCCAAATATTGTTAAGATATTTTCCTTGATATCTTGATTTTCCTTGATGATCTTGATTTCCTTGATCATTGAACACCTCTGGCCTTGATACGTTTAGAATTTTAAAACAGGACGAAAATGATTTCCCATAATTTAAAAAAG
>JAAAKG020196165.1:0-24066 GCA_010014905.2 Druon quercuslanigerum
ACTCGACGTTTTCGCTTAATGTGTAGAGTTCATATAATGTGTAGTATCGATATGTGTAGTATCGACCGGGCCCCAAATTTTGAGATAAACAAATTTTCAACCAAAAAGTAGGCACTCTCCAAAAATTAGTTAAATTTACAACCAAGGAGACAAATTTTTTAACTTAACGACCAAAATTCTTAACGAAAAATAAAATATTTAATATTTCTACCTAAATTAAACAAAACTTAAAGAAAAATACGCATTTTCAACAAAAAAGTGCAATTCTCAACCAAAGCAGATTAATTTTTGAACCAAAAAGAGAAATCATGGACAATAAATTTGAATTATTTACAGCATTATTCTTCCCAAAGCAAAAAAAATAATTTTGTAGATACCAAAATAACGTAATTTTCACCTAGAAAAAATACGAGTTTTAAACAAAATTATTAAATTTTCAACTTCACTGAAACAAAATATATTGAATTTTACATCTCTGGTGGATTTAAATAAAAGGAACCTCGCGCATCGTAGTAAGTTGACAAAAATTTTTTAGAATCCACCTAGCGATAAATTCAGCAATTGAAGCTGTTGTGATATTGCAATTCGACAGGTAATTTTGCAAACAAAAAGTTAAAACTCATTCTGTAAAAAAATTAAATAAAATCTATTAGGGCGACAGGATTCGAACCTAAAATATATAAGATACTATGGGTATTTTTTTGAAATTTATATATTCGTTAAGAAAAATATGAAATATACATTTCGAATAGCTGGAATTTTTCCGTTCCAATATCAGAAAATGTAAAATGAAAAATAGAAATAGCTCCAATTTTATCTATTTTTGTGTAGCAACTGACAACAAACTTGAGCATAGTTGTCATTTCACCGCATTAACAATCAAAATTCTCCAAAATTAGATAAAATAATAGTATTCAAATATTATTTGATAAATTATTCTACATTTTTAATTAATTATAAATCAAAAATCTTACAGTTTCAATCAGGATAAAATCAAAAATCTTTGGTAAAAATCTCGACGTAATTTTCAATCTCAGGCAAGCGATTTTAATTAATTTTAATTAATTAAATAAATTGTTTTCTGAAAAAAGAAAACTAAAACAACCAAGAAGATCGAATTTCTACCAAAAAATACAAATTTACAACCAAATAGTGGAATTTTAAACTAAAAAAGGAGAATTTTCAAGAAGCCGTTAAGACATTCATAAAATGAGACTAATTTTTTCTAAAAAAGTTGAATTTTTAACGAAAAAAATATCTAATTTCTTATTAAAAGAAATAAAAAGAATTTGTTGCAAAACAGAAATTTAATTTACAACCAAGAAATAGTTTTCGTTTGAAAAAAATTGCATTTTAAACGCTTAACGTTGATGCGGGAATGACAAATTTGTTAAAAAACCGTTAAATTTTTAAACCAGAAATAGAATTTTTCTACGAAAAAGTAATTTTTAACTAAGTATTTGAATTTCGGACCCAAATACTTAAGTTTTCAACCCAAAGAGACAATTTTTTAAAAATAAAGTTGAATTTTTAAAGAACAATCATGATTTTTAATCAAGACTGTTGAAATTGTTTAAAAATAATTAAAGTTTCAACCAAAAAATGAATGATAAACCCAAAAAATTATCAAATTCTACGTTGGTAAGATTTACTCTTCATTAACACACTTCTGTTCTCCAGCTAATATTATTTCGGTTTTACGCTCATTTAATTAACAGAATTATGATGTATGTTCATTCTCTAAGTTTATAAAATGTCAGTAAGAAAAGCGAAAGTTGAATACTGGCTAACTTCCGAATCTCTGATCAAAAAAATCGAAATAGTTAGCGCAATTTTTATATTTTAAGTCAAGACCCTATTGAACACTTTTTCTTGAAACTTTAAGCTAAGAGCTAAGCTAAGCTCTTTGAAGAAATTAAAGGGGAAATTTCCGGGCATTATGTAAATGTCGAAGTGAAAAATGCCTTGTTTTAAAAATATTACAAAGGAATTATTTCCAATCCAGAGGGCAGCGTCCTTTCCCTGCAAGTCGTGAGAAAACTCTGAGACTGAATTAACGTCAATCGAGTACCAAACCCGCTTACGCCCCTATCGTGTTCCTTTAATCGTACCTCCTGTAGTCTCGAATTTCCGCTTCTCGAGTTTTACAACCTTCGCAAATCGAGTCCGCAAACCTAACAGAAAACACTTTTTGACGGAGTTCAGCAGTCCCATTATTTTCATCAAAATAATCGATAGATAAAGAATAATACAGTAGATACATGCCAATCGCTTTAAATAAAATAATTAAATGTTCGATTTTTTATCAAATAAGCCATTAAAATCCTCTCCAGTTCGATTACTTTTCTAGTCTGACCATATGTGGCCTATACTACTGAAATTTTCGTACGGTACTTTAATTTACTGTTACTTTTAACTTAGTACTGTATGTCTAATAAGAAATAGTATAAAAATTTCTTTTTCTTAAAGCCTGTTTATTTAAAATGAGCAGTAAATGTTGATTTTTTTCTAAAATATGACGTTGAGTTCCTCCCTAGTTCTATTACTTACGCAGCCTGACTATATTTATCCTCTACTACTGAAATCATAACACTTGTCTTTTATCCCTTGATACTGCATATCTTATTTGAAATATTTTGGTAGTTTTTATTCATTTCCTGATTTGAAAATGATGACTATTCATCTCAAAGAATTTTTCAAACATACACAACTTGTTACACACGTACTAAGAAGCAAAAGTCTTAGATATTTCTTTACTATTTCTATTCCTTTCATGAAACTAGCCGATAAATATAAATTAGTACAGCAGATTCATTCAAATCGCTTTAAATAAAACAAATAGATGTTGAATTTTTTCTAAAATATGTCATTGAGTTCCTCCCTAGTTGCATTGCTTGTATTGTCTCACTATATGTGCCCCCTACTACTGAAATTTTAATACTTATAATATATTACTTACATTATAATATACTTATATTAGAATACTCATCTTGAACTGCTGGATCCTGTATGTCTAATAAGAAATAGTCCTGTAGTTTCCTTTTGTTAGAAGCTGTTTACCAAAAGTGAGTAACAAATAATATTTATTTTTCATTTAAAAATAAGTAATTGACTTTATTCATTAATTACTTGTGACAAACTTTATACCGCATTCAGAAAAGACAAACAGTCATCTCTACGAATTTGTAAACTAACAAACCCAGTTCGATTATTTGTCTTGTCTGACTACATTTGGACTCTACTACTGAAATCTTCATACCTTTGTATTGCTTCGTACTCTATGTTTGATAAGAAATGTGTGTTTAGTTTTCTTTTGTTAAAAGCCACTTATCAAAAGTAAGTAGCAAATTTTTATTTTATTTTTTAAATATAAGTAACTGACATTATTTACTTATTGCTAGTGAGGAACTTCATGCTGCCTTCACAAAAGATAAACCTTTATTTTAACAATTTTTTTCTCAAGTAAACAACTTCTTACAAATGTGAAAATAAAAAAGTAAGATTTATTTTGCTTTCAATACTTTAATTCTCCCTACATCTATTATTTTTCTCGTCTGACTACATTTAACCTCTACTCCTGAAATCTTATTTCATTTTTATCGCATTGTATGCCGTACGTCTAATAAGAAATGTTTTGTGTTTTGCTTTTGTTGCAAGCTGTTTAACAAAGGTTTTTAGAAAATTTTAATTTTTTTATTTCAAAACTAGTACCTGACTTTATTTATTTTTTTACCTGCAGAGAATTCCATGCCGGATTCACAAAAGACAAACTCTTATCTTAATTATTTTTTTAACCTTTAAAACTTACTACAACCATAAAAAGATTATTGTATCTAAAATATTATGCACGCTCATTTTTTAAATAGCTATAGCCTTTTAAATTTGTTTTGATTTTTTTATTATCTGTGAAGAAAAGTGGAAGATTGTCGTTATAAATTGTACCGTTAGGATATGTATTGCAACAGGATATTTTTAGGTAAAATTGACCGAGGAATCAAAAACTATTGGTGCATATTTTTTTTATTGTGTTTAAACAAATTGTTCACAAAATTTCTTTAAAATTTCCTCATTTGATTATTTGGCGTATTTTTCCATACACTAAAGAGTCTTTTTCCAGTGCAAAATTTACTGAATCGAACATTTTTCCAATTTAGAAAAGTATTTTTTTGTTAACACTATCTTTAAATTAAGTATCAATATTTATTTTAAAGATATAAAAGTTTATTCAAAATAAACAAGTGTTAATTTTTTTTTGTTACCTTAATATATTTTTTACTCACATTTACAATTATATTAATAGCCATTTTCCCTAATGTAATGTAGACTGAGATGATATATTGAAATTTTTAAAAATCAAAAAGATCCTCAAAAACCCTATTTTTCACATTTTTTTAATTTTACTCGCGCATAAAACAAATTCTGCAAGAAAATTTTACTTATAAATTTTACGACAGGTTCCAAAACTAGATAATTAGCCTCAAAAGTGTCAGGAAATATAAATTAAATTGTGGAATTCTTTTGAATTTCTCTGAAATTCAGAAAAAATGAAGATGAATTTAAACAGCAATCAACTTAATGGAATTCTAAAAAATGAAAAATTGCATTCAATTTACTAAGTTTAAAAGCATTTTCAACAAATTTAGTGGGTGTTCAAAAGAATTTTATGAAATGCCTACGAGTCAAAGGTGAGTTTAAAAGTCTTTAAGATGAATTAAACAAAAACTTTTTCGAAATCTATTAAATGAGTGCAATTTAGTCAATTTAGAAGAATTCAACAGAATTTTAAAGAATTCTAGATAAATTAATCAGATTTCCGGGAAAAATCCAAATAAATTGCAAAAAAATATTAAACCCTGCGTAATCTCACACTAAAACTCGTGGAAATGTCTTGAAATTTTTTAACCTCTTGAAAATGCCTTTGATTTTCTTGTAAATTTTCTAAAATATATCTAAATAAATATATATATATAATGTTTTAAAGCTTCTGAAAATTCCAACAATTTTGAAACATACCTAAAAATATTTAAAATCCTTTCATCATTGTATCAATTGATTTTTTGGGTTAATTAAATAAAAAAGAATCCAATGAATTACGTGAAATTGAGTAGCTTTAGAATAATCCAAGTAAAATCAACAATTCCAAAGAATTGTAGAGAATTTAGAATAGATCAATGAGAATTCAAGATGAATACTAAAAGCTAATTTCAAATCTGTTGATATTTTTTACTCCCTACAAAATACCATCAATCTCGTCAATAAATTATTTAAAATCCACTAACATATTGCAGACTATCGTTAAATTCTATTACGATCTTTCTTGAAATCCTGCAAAATATATTCAAATACAATGGGAGCTCTAAAATCCCTTAAATAACTAAGATCTTCGAAAACCTTATAAAATCCCGTGAAATATTTTGAAATATTTTAAAACCTTTTAGAAAATGCATTATCCCAGCATATTTAAAAATCTTTTCAAAGAAATAAAATAAATTAATAATTCCTTGAAATCCTTATAAGTTTTAAAAGTAACCTAAAATCTTAAAAATCCATGTAAAGTATTGCAATCTTTTAAAAAATTTTGGGAATCTTTAAAAATATCCTTTAATATTTCAAAAGAATTGAAGACAATCCAAAAATAGGTATGGACTTAAACTGAACTCTGTGACATCCCTGATTATTTTTTAAAGTTACTTCGTACAGAAATTCTCTGATTTGTTAGTTATTTTGAAAATTCCTAACTCTTGGAAGGTTTAATCTTTTTATAATTGTTTGAAAAAGTCTATTGTGCAAATAGGATGCCATAGGGGCCAAATTCTTTTGTGAATTTTACATCTCTGGTGGATTTAAATAAAAGGACCCTCGCGTATCGGTGTCAGTTTACAAAAATTTTTCAGAATCCACCTTGCGATGAACTTTGCAATTGAAATTTAATGCTACATACATTGTTACATACATAAAAAGAAACAAAAGTCTTAGATTTTTTTAAATAATTTTTTAATCAATTAAAATCTAAATTAGGTTGAAAGTTATTCAGGTTAAAAAAATTTTCTCTCTGAAATTTCCAATACTCATGACTTTGCGAAAATTATTTTTTTCTCAAAACAGTATATACTTAACATCTTCATGTTTATCATCATCTTTATTGTCACCTACTTTTTGCAAATTGTTATATACTTGATTCCTGCAAATAAAATTCTTTTACTAAAGTCTGTATTAGTATAAAAGATCGGAAATAGACTTGTCTATATATTATTTTGTGAGCGATTTAAAATACATTGAATAGCATGAGCTTGAATTTGAAATTCTGAGTCTTAAGGAAATACGGTTTCTGAATCTCTGAATGTAACATGCATACAGTACACCTTGGCCCGAGAATTATACCCTGGCCCGTGCGTCGACGTTTCCCCGCGTGATCAATAACGACCCGAGAAGTAGGTGAGACAAGTGTATGCGTTTTGCTTTCCGCGAATGTGTGTTAGTGAAGTTAACCTATGTATAGCTCATGAGGCGCATGCACGCAAAAATTAACTTTCATGACTTATTTTCATAACAAAAATCCTTTCTCACCCACATCTTACATGCTAGGATGCATGCACTTCAATGCTGACGAGTTTTTCAGAATTTGTTATCAAGTTTAATATTCAGTGAACAATGATTGAAAATTTTTGACTTAACTCGCATATAAAATTTTTCATTAGCATACAAAAGCCTCCATCATTTTTTTTACGAGACAGTGTAAAAATTCTCTAGATTGAAACGGATATACCCAATAGTTTTATGAGATATTGATGTTTCGCTTAAATTCGAAAAGTTTACGAAAGTATTCTTTATTTCTTAGATGTAGTTCAAGGCATTTTTTATATGAATAGAAAAGAAACACAAAAAAGATTTCTTCGTCTCGCGAAATTTCTTAATTTAAATATAAAATTTAAATAATGTAATATTTTTGAAGAATGCTGATAGTATAGAAAATTTTATAATTTTTTTTTATGAAAAATGACATTTTCGACGAAAAGCATTAACACAACAAAAATGGTTAAAGATTGTGAATCGTTTTTTTACCTAATTTTTCTTGTTTGAAATACCCGATTTTCGGTGAAAAATGTTAGCATTTCCGGTACAAAAAGACAAAAAATTTATACGAAAATGTGAAATAAATAAATCTAAATGATAATTTTGAGAAGTTTATGAAAAACACTATGTTTTTTGTTTAAAATAACCGCTTTCCAATTAAAATTGTTAACATAACGTAGGATTGTTGTAAAGTTGTGAATCTCCTTTAAAACTTTTACCAATTTCCAAACAAAAATACGATAATAAACTAAAATTATTCCAAACAAAAGTATCTTCTTTAAAGTCCGATAAATTTGTATTAGGAGAATCTATTTCCGGTAATAAACGCAATAAGATACAGAAAATAGGAATTTAATAACTTTAAATGATAATCTGAAGAATAATAGTATTCCAAAAAATTTTATTATTTCTTTTATTATTTAAAATAACAATTTCCCGCGAAAAAATAGCATAACATAATAAAAAGTTGTTTAAGATTGTAATTCTTCTTTCAAAACTAATGTTCTAATATTGCAACGATAAATACCAATTTTAAACAAAGAACATTGTTATGGTAAAAAAGTGCAAATCACAAATCTTCTTTTAATCCTGAATGTGGTTTTTTAACATAGCTGACTCATGATAAAAATGATGACATAACCTCAAATTTTTTTAAAACTATTAATCTTCTTTAAAATGTACACATCTGACGACGTGTGAAACGACATCATTGCCTTGAATTGTTAAAAAGTTGTAAATTTTCTGAGCAACATAATTTTCGTAAAGAATACCAATATCTGACAAAAACCACTAACATTATCGAAAATCGCTAAAAGATTCTGCATTTTCAATAAATTATGATAATTCCTTTTTGAAAAATATCAGTTTCTGTAGCAAAACGTCAAATGCACCTATAATTGTTTAAAAATTATGTATGCATAAAAAGAAAAATAATTGGATTTCATTTTACCTATTTTTATTTAAAAACACTAAATTTCTTGTAACTTAACAACATAACCTAAGATTGTTGAAGAATATGGTAGATTTTTTTAAACTAATAATTTTTAATAAAAAATACTATTTTATGCGTAAAACGTTAACGTAACCTGAAATTGTTTGAAAGTTACGAACATTTAAAACGTCAAATTTCTTATTTGAAAATTCTAATTTCCATAAAAGAGCGCTAAAAAAGAAAAAAAAAAAAGTGTTGCAAAATTGTTAGTCTTTAAAATCTAATTAATTTTTATTGAAAATACAGTGGATTTTCATCGAAATTTGTATAACGAAATTTTCGTATGGTTTCATGAAGCATTTCATTCAATTAACCTGGATCTGAAACTATCACTCAAACTACATAAAGTTTTGCAACTAAAATTTTGAAATATCTGACGACCTTATGCGAGCTCTGAGATAAATCGATTAGTTTTTGTGAGTGAAAAATAAAAAATAAAATATTAAATTTTAAAGCTTTTTGATAAAAAGTATTTTAGAACAAAATAAAACCTTGTTTTTCTTTTTATATTAATCCCCACAATTGATTAAATAATAATAAGCGTTGTGAAAGTATAGACCCTTAATTAAAATGGCACTTTATGTACATTTAATTTAAATCCTTTAAAATATTTTAATTAGACACAATAATTAGATATTCTTTTATATGGGTAAAAAAACAAAAAGATTTACTTTTATTTTTTTATAATTAATAAAAGAAGTAACATCACTCATGAAAAATAAATTTAGTGTTGCAAGGATATCCATAATTTTCCTAGTATTTTAAAGTATAATTTTACGTGGGAATAATATACAATTTTTTTTGGTAAATAACGATACTTCGGTTGTGATTATATTTTCACATTCTGAAGTACATTCAACCGTCTTCAATTACTAATAAATTTAAGTTTAAAAAATATAACTCTTAAATTATGCAATCATTGAAATTTTTGTTGTCACTGGATGTCATTTAATAATAATAATAAATTATTAAAAATGATTAGATAGCTTCAATATGATAATTAATTCTAATTTAATCAATCATATTTAATTATTTACAGTCACTTTTAAAAAGTATACAATACTATCGAATTATAATCATGATAAAACATTATTTTCAATTTTGTAATTAATTCTTAAGTTGCATATTATGTATTTATATTATTATCTTGAGCGGATATCCTAAAAGAAACGGTTTCGCAATTTCGTGACCGTAAAATAACTAAATAAATCCTTTCCCTTTACTGGGTCCGCTAGGGCATTTTCATTCTTTTCCACGTTTATTCACAATTCCACCTAGACTTCAAAACTATTTTTATCTTTTCGCCCATATACATTTATGTGCATTTATTCATGTGTCAAAAAATGAAAAATTAAAAGCTTTGTGCGACAACCCAGCGCACAATATTACACATCAAGTTGCCGCGCCCAGATTTTAATTTATTTTTTTTACACGCGAATAAGTACAAATACGTAAATAAAAATGCATAAAAAGATAAAAACAGTTTTGAATTTTACGTAAAATTGTGAATAAATGTGAAAAAGGATCAGAATATGCCCTAGCGGACCCAGTAAACGAAACGGTCACTGTATGGTCACTTTATATGGTCTCGCAATTGCGTAACCGATCCTTCCTAGCAGCTTGCTAGAGAGCAAGAGCGTATTATATCCCAGGGATATCATATTGTCAAATTTTTTACATTCACCCTTATACAGGCCTCACACATCCAATGGGATGAAATATAAGGACCAGAGGGTACATTTTAGCATGCTTATAAGGTACTTTTTCCCGCTCAAATGTTAACAGATTTAGGATACATTTATATCATTTCAAGACAATTCAAGTAAAATTCAAAATAATTGAAATAGATTGGAAAAGATTTTAAAAATCAAAGAAGTTCAATTGGTTTTTATGACATTGAAATAAAATGAGAGGAGTTCAAAGAAAACGAAAAGAATTCGTTCATACTGAAAAATGTTTGATTTTTTATTTTTATAATTTTTTTCAGACATAAAACGCGTTAATATCTTAAAATTGCTTTAACCATCGTTGCAAAAAATTCTTAAACTTAAACAGAAAATTTTTATACATGGCTTTTTCTTCCAAAATGGCGGACAAAATGCAAAAATGTTCCACAAACTGTTTTTTTCCGTCATCGTTATTTTTCTCAAAAACTTCAAAGTTTAAAAAAAAGTTCGATACATTAAAAATATGTTAAAATTAAACATAAAATGCTATGAAATGTTTTCAGATTTTTTAGAAAATTTTTTTAATTTTTAAAAATTCAAAAATTTGAAATTTGCAAAAAAAAATTTCAAAAAATCTGAAAAATTCAAGAATATTTTCTGACCAATTCTAAGATATTTTAATTCTTGGAAAATTTGTACCAGAGCACATAGTTTTTAATAAATAACTGATCAAACTTCATGCGAATTCTTTTCAGCCGTTTTTAGGTCTTACAATTAGTCAAAGAGTATTCTTGAATTTTTTCAGATTTTTTGAAAAATTTTTTTGCAAATTTCAAATTTTTGATTTTTCGACAAATATAAAATTTGTTGTAAAAAATCTGAAAACATTTCATAGTGTATTATGGTTAATTTAAAGACATTTCTAATATATGGAACGTTTATTTAAACTTTGAAGTTTTTGAGAAAAATAACGATGATAGAAAAAAACAGTTTTTGGGACATTTTTGCATTTTGTCCGCCATTTTAGAAGAAAAAGCACGTACATAAAAATTTTCTTTTTAAGTTAAAGAATTTTGTGCATCGATGGTTTAAGAAATTTTAATATATTAACGCGTTTTATGTCTGAAAAAAAATTATAAAATTTAAAAAATCAAACATTTTTCACTGTTTTTGTATGCAAAACCCCCATATTTAATTTTGAAGTCAAAATATTTGAATTTTGACACGGATTCGAATTTAGCTTACCCAAAAACATTAGGAACAATACTTTTGATCTGTTTATTAATAGCTTTGGCCGTTAATGGGTTAAAGAAAAATTTTAAATTATTGCAAACTATTTAAAAATATTAACGGACTGAAATAAATTAGGCAAATTTAAAATGAGCCTAACTAATTTAAATAATTTCAAAAGAATTTGATGAAATGCATAAAAATTCAAGATGAGTTCGAAAGACTTCGGGAAAAAATTTATAAAGATAAAAAAATTGCTTTATTTCCGTAAAATTTTAATTCATTTGCAGAAAATTAATAAAAATAAAAAGACATCGATGAAATTTAAGAAAATTCAAGGTAAATTTTAAAAAAATTTCATATTATTTGAAAACTATTCAAAGTATGTAAAAACCAATGAATTTAGTAACTTTAAAATAAGCTTAGAAAAATTTAAAGAAATTCAAAAGAATTTGATGAAATGCCTAAGAGTTCAATGTGACGTTAAAGAACTTCAGAATCAATGAAATACAATCTTTCAAAAATTCAACAAAATCCATTAAATTCAGTAAAATTGAGTAAATTTAGAAGAAATAATGTGAATTTAAAAAATTCAAGTGAATTACAAATAATTAAAATTGCACTGGAAAAATGTTCATTGTAAGATCTTAGTTATAAATAATTAAAAAAATCTAAATCTCCTTTTATCAATAAATCGTTAAAGTTTCCATAATTTAAAAAGTTTTGGTGAGATAAACAATTTACTATTATTACCGTTTTTATTAAAACAAAAAAAAGTGTTAAAAATGATTAAAAACATTTTTAACACTTTTTTTAGTATAATAATAATGATAATAATAGTAAATTGTTTATTTTATTAAAACTTTTGAAATCATGAAAACTTTTACGATTTATTAAAAAAGGACAATTGGAACCCTTTAATTATTTATAACTAAAATCTTACAATGAACTAAACTTCGCATGCATTGACTCTGTTCTGATGAGGAAAACCGGAGAGTTTTTTGAAACGTCGACAATAAAGGACTTGTAACAACTTGACTTCTGTTTTAATTTTTAATAATTAATTAATTGGAATTAATTAAGTTAACTAATTAAATTAAAATAATTTATTTCAGTATGATTTGAGTGAATGCAAATGAATTTTTAAGGTAAATGAGAAGAATTCTCTGAAATTCAGAAAAAATGAAGCTGAAATTAAAAAACAATTAACGTAATGGAAAACAATTCTAAAATATGAAAAATTGCATTACATTAACTAAGTTTAAAATAAGTTAAAAAAAATTACAAGTGAAAGGTAAGTTTAAAAGACTTTAAGATGAATTAAAAAAAACTTTTTAAAAATATATTGAATGAGTGAAATTTAGTGAATTTAGAAAAATTCAAAAGAATTTTAAAGAATTTAAGTTAAATGAATCAGATTTCCGGGCAAAATCCAAATAAATTGCAAAAATATAAAACCCTGCGAAAGCTCTCACTAAAGCTCTTAAAAATGTCTTTAAATTTTGTATTATCTTAAAAATGCCTTGGAATCTTTTTAAATTTTTTAAAATATGTCAAACTATTCAATATCTTTTGAAATCCTTTGAAATTTTTTAAAGCTTTTGAAAATTCCAAGAAATTTCAAAAATACCTAAAATTATTTAAAACCCTTTGGTTCTTTTATCAATTGATTGTAAGAGTCAATTAAATAAAAAAGAATCCATGGAACCTTATAAAATCCGGTGAAATATTTTGAAATATTTGAAAAACCTTTTAAGTCCCGCAAAATCTTTTCATATCACCCAAAATTTTGGAAAATTCCAACATATTTCAAAAACTTTGGAATCGTTTCAAAGAAATGAAATTGATTAATAATTCCTTGGAATCTATTAAAATTTCCTCCACAACTTTAAATAAAAAAAACTCTTGAAAATACCTTAGAAGTTTTCAAAATACCCTAAAATTTTAAAAATCCATTTAAATTATTGCAATCTATTAAAAATTTTCTGGGAATCTTTGAAAATATCCTTAAATATTTTAAAAGAATTGAAGACAATCCAAAAATAGGTATATACATAAATTGAGCAGTGATTGTGGCATGAGTTAATTTATTGAAAGATACGTGACTACTATAATTTTTTTTTAATTGACTCGAAAGTCATTTAAGAATAAAGTAACTAATAATAACTCTATGGCAGCCCTTATTATTTTTTAAAGATACTTCTTACAGAAATTTTCTTAATTTTTATTTATTTGGAAAATTCTTGACTCTTGGAAGGTTTAATCTTTTTATAATTGTTTGAAAAGTTCCATCCTGCAAATAGGGTACCATAGGGACCAAATCTTGAAAAGAGGCCTCGGCCTTTATAGAATAGAAAAACGAGTAGGGGAAAAATACTTCGTTAGTATATTGAATCTTGGAATTTATATTTGCCTAATATTCTTTTAGGAGCTGGTTTGTGAGTAAAAACTGTTGTCTTTTCTGCAGTTTTATGTAGTTGTGTAACTCACTAGTGAACAATGAATCACTGGCTGCCAGGTAAAATAAGCAGCGAGAGGAATTTACATCGAAAGAGGAAAAAAAATTCTTCTGTAGTCTACTTACCTGTCCTGTCCGCTAATGATTCAAAATGGCCGGAATATTTCATACGACCCGCAAACCGGCTTTTTTTGTTATACTGCCAGTGAGAAAGAAAAAGCTGGTTTTTCCTAGAATCGTAGATCCTAAATCTGTCAGAAAGGTCATCGCAAAAATGTTTTACCACTTTGTTCATTTTTCTTTTATCTTAAAAAAAACAAGTCTTGTGGTTCAGTCAAACTTTCATTCAAACTTTCATTTAGTTAATGAAGTATAGAAAAAATTTATTTAATGGATTCTTTTTTAACAGTCAAGTTTTTTAATTTTTCCGGTCACCTAAAAGTAATATATATTCATATTTGCTGCTTAACGCAAACTTTTATTTTATTTATAACTTTCATTCTAAAGATCCTTTAAGACAACAGAGCAAAAATTGTGAGATAAATAAATTTTGAAAAATACTTCAATTTTTGACTAAAAATATTAACTTTCTTTAAAAATATCACTAGTTAAATTTTCTGTTGAAAAAATTAATTTTTTAGCAGAAAAAAACGATTTTTAAGATAATAGTTTAGTTCACAACTTGAGTGATAAATTTTCAACTAAAATAAAGAAGCTTTAACAGAAATAATTGAAATTTCAACAACAAACATTCATTTTAACTTAAGGAGATAAATTCTCAACAAAAACACAAATAATTAAATTTTAAGTATAAACATAGGTGAATAACCAAATAGATGAATTTTCAACTAAAACTATGGAATATTTAATTGGAATAAGTTAAATTTTCAGTTCAAAAAATTACTTTCCTAAGAAAACTTACTTTTTACACAAACAACTAACTTTTAAAAAATAGTTACATTTTCAAACAAAGTGGTAATATTCAATTAAAATTGTAATTCTTCAATTGGAATAGTTGAATTTTAAACCAAAATGATGAATTTTCATCTAAAATGATAAATCTTTAACTTAAATAATTGCATTTTTGACCAGTGATAAGAATTTTAAATTCAAAAGGATAATTTTTCAATAAAAAACGGAATAATTAAATTTTTAGTAAAAAAATTAATATTTAACCACAAAGATGAATTTTTACCTGGAATTATGAAATATTAAATTGTAATTAGTTACATTTTTAATTAAAAAATTTACTTTTATAACAAAACTAACTTTCACATACAGAAAAACTAAATGTAAAAAAAATAGTTACATTTTCAAACAATGTGATGAATTTTGAACTAAAATTGTAAATCTTAAACTGGAATAGTTGAATTTTTAACCAGAAAGATGAATTATCAAATAAAATGATGAATCTTTAACTAGAATAATTGAATTTTTGACCAGCGAGATTAATTTAAAAAAAAAAACGATGATCTAGAGAATTGTTCATTATCTCAACTTAACTGATGAATTTTCAACTAAAATGAATAATCTTTAACAGAAATGATTAAATTTAAAGAGCAAACATAGGTGATTAACCAAACAGATGAATTTTCAACTAAAACTATGGAATATTCAATTGGAATGAGTTAAATTTTTAGTTCAAAAAATTACTTTCCTAAAAAAACTAACTTTCCACACAAAAAACTAACTTTCAAAAAATAGTTTCATTTTTAAACAACGTGACAAATTTTTAAATAAAATTTTAAATCTTGAACTAGAATAATGCGATTTTGACCAGTGAGATAAATTTTAATCTAAAAAGGATCATTTTTCAATAAAAAATTGAATACTAAAATTTGTTAAAAAAAAATTTATGTTCAACCACAAAGATGAATTTTTATCTGAAATTATAGAATATTGAATTGTAGTGAGTTACACCTTTAATTTAAAAAATTACTTTCATAACAAAACTAACTTTCACACACGAAAAAACTAAGTTTAAAAAAAATTACATTTTTAAACAGTGATGAATTTTTAACTAAAATTGTAATTCTTTAACTGGAATAGTTGTATTTTAAACGAGACCGACAAATTTTTATCTAAAATGATAAATCTTTAGCTAGAATAATTGCATTTTTGACCATCGTGATAAATTTTAAACTAAAAAATATCATTTTTCAATAAAAAATTGAATCATTAAATTTATAGTAAAAAAATTAATGTTCAACCACAAAGGTGAATTTTTATCTGACATTATAGAATATTGAATTGTAATGAGTTACATGTTTAGTTTAAAAAATTACTTTCTTAGCAGAACTAACTTTCACACACAAAAAAACTAAGTTTAAAAAAAATATTTAAATTTTTAAACAGTGACCAATTTTCAACTAAAATTGTAATTCTCTGCCTGGAATAGTTGAATTTTAAACCAGAAAGATAAATTATCAAAAAAATAATAAATCTTAAACTAGAATAATTGAATTTTTGACCAGCCAGATTAACTTTAAACTAAATAAGATCATTTTTCAATAAAAAATTGAATAATTAAATTGTTAGTAAAAAAATTAATGTTTAACCACAAAGATGAATTTTTATTTGATATTATAGAATATTAAATTGTAATTAGTCACATTTTTAGTTTAAAAAATTACTTTCATAACAAAACTAAGTTTCACATACAAAAAAACTAAGTGTAAAAAAATAGTTGAATTTTAAACCAGAAAGATAAATTATCAAATAAAATGATAAATCTTAAACTAAAATACTTGAATTTTTGACCAGCGACATTAATTTTCAACAAAAAAAAACTAAAATGAAGAATCTTCAACAAAAATAATTAAGTTTTAAGTGTAAAAATAGGTGATTAACCAAACAGAGGAATTTTTCACTAAAACTTTGAAATATTCAATTGGAATAAGTTAAATTTTTAGATCAAAAAATTACTTTCCTAAAAAAACTAAATTTCGAAACAAACAACTAACTTTAAAAAAATATTTACATTTTCAAACAATGTGATGAATTTTCAACTAAAATTGTAAATCTTGAACTGGAATAGTTGAATTTTAAACCAGAAAGATACATCTTCATCTAAAATGATAAATCTTTAACTAGAATAATTGAATTTTTTACCAGCGAGATGAATTTTAAACTGAAAAAGATCATTTTTTAATAAAAAATTGAATTATTAAATTTATAGTAAAAAATTAATGTTCAAACACAAAGATGAATTTTTATCTAAAATTATAGAATAATGAATTGCAGTGAGTTACATTTTCAAACAATGTGTCAAATTTTCAACTAAAATTGTAAATCTTAAACTGGAATTGTTGAATTTTAAACCAGAACGATGAATTTTCATCTAAAATGATAAATATTTAACTTGAATAAGTGCATATTTGACCAGCGAGATGAATTTGAACCTAAAAAAGATCATTTTTCAATAATGAATTGAATAATAAAATTTTTATTACAAAAAGTAATGTTTAACTGCAAAGATGAATTTTTATCTGAAATTATAGAATATTGAATTGTAATTAGTTACACTTTTAGTTAAAACAAATTACTTTCATAACAAAAGTAACATTTCGAACAAAAATTGTAAATCTTAAACTGGAATAGTTGAGTTTTAAACCAGAAAGATCACACACAAGATCGATTTTCATTTAAAATTATAAATATTTAACTGAAATACTTGAATTTTAACCGAAAGGAATTTTTAAGCATGAAGAATAATCATTTACAAAGAAGGAAAATTTTTTACATAGTAACCAGACATTTGCAAAATAGCTGCATTTTCTAGTGAAGCAATTTAATAACATAAATAAATAAATGTGTAACCTACTAAACGCACTTATATTCTCTGCGACAGTAGATAAAGTAGAAACCACTTATCTCTTACCAACATTATTAAAATAATAAAAACTTTATTTTTACTGCAAACAGACGTAAATTCCCGGTTTTAAAATTAAATTCCCGATAATTTTCCAGATTTTCACCGGTCAATGAAGTTCCTGGTCATTTCCCGGTCTTTCCTGGTTTCCCGGTCAAGTCGCTACCCTGTTTATCTACATTTTATCAATATACTTAAAGTAGGGGATTGTCTCATTTTCCCTACATTTTTTATAGTTTGGAATGTCAATGATCAGTCCCATACTTTATATTTTTACTTGAGACATTAAGAAATCTGCAGATCCCTGTAATACAGCATTAGGTTGATTTTTCTGTCATTAAAGAGACTATATGGGGCTTAGACGCTCTCGTTATAAAATGATGTCACTATTTAAGGTCATTCATACACAGTCCACTCCCACTGTCCTAGACCTAGACTGTGTTGTCTAAGGGGGTCGATGGCAGTCGTGCCTTCGACTTGACAAGAGCCAACAGGCACGAAGGTGAAAGCATCTATAGATTTGCATCAGCACTACATTACTGTAGTGTTACAAAGTTTGGTTAATTCAACAAAATATTTGCTTCACCAAACCATATTCTGTTGTTCGAACAACATAATACGCCATCTAGGAAAATATTTGGTTTAAATAACCAAAAAATTTTGTTGGGTTCCACAAACTGTTTGTTGATTAACTAAATCGTTTGTTGAGTGTATACAACTGCATTTGGATCTAAACGAGATCAATAAAATGCTTTAAAATCTGTACCTTTTAGCGTCTTAGAACTTTTGAAAAGAAAAGTACAGGTCTCGGTAGTCTGAAACCCGAGTGAAGTCGAGAGGATGGTTTTCTGCAGTTTTCCTCTCCCCTGGCCAAACGTCCAGACGAATGCGAGTTCTTCTTATAAAGCCGGATTTATCTACAGGTTATCATTTTTACCATGTTTGACAGCATACATTCTCCTGTTACAGAACCTGAATAATACTTTATAAATAAGGTGGAGCTGTCTATAGGCCTCTATTTCACCGGGGATTTTTAAAATGATGGCCTAGTACAATAATATGTTATACCGCATTGCTATAGGACTTGAATGAACCAGTCGAGCTTCAATAGTAGTAATAATTATAGAATCCAATTATTTGTTAAGTTTTATCAATACAAAATATATCATGAATAGAAAATAAATTAATTTTATCACTTAAGTCTTTGTATTAGTAAAAAATAAAATAAGAGTTACGGACTTGGTCAAATTAAATTTTTGCCTAAGAAAATCATTTATTTCAGTTATGAGTATCATAAACACAGCGCACGATTCATAATCATAGCAATAAATTCTAACTATAAGTAATACTTATTCAAGGAGTTTCAAATTTTATTTTTCAGTTGACAAATTCAAATTCTAAAGAAACCAAATTTTTAAAAAGTGTATTTAAAATAAGGCGCTTCAATTTTAAATGTCTGAAATATTACTTGTAATTGTTAACAACTTTGTCAAAATAATATTTTTAAATTATATAAAATTATTAAATACTGAAAGCTAACGTTTTCAAACCCCTGTAATTCGCGATACCCTACTACTATACTACAAATCGATTTCTTGGTTTTTCGACGAAAAATGATTGTCTGGTAAAAAGCTTAAATTCGTATTATCATTCCTGAAATTTCTTGAAAAATGTGCATCCTCCTTTTCAATTTCCGAAAACTCGTACTTAATAAGATTTTAATTAAATTTTGTATTCAATTTATTATTATTTATTATTATGTTTGTATTTAATTTAATTTAATTCGATTCTGAATTTCATACTTTAGTGAAACATAAGACGATCGATCACATTTTTATTTTTTTAGGTTCGATGCTATGAAGCAGCGAACAATTTTTCCAATTTGTCTTTTTGAGTAAAAAATCAAGTAATTTAGTGACAAAATTTAAGTGTTCTATAAAATATTTAACAATTTAGTTAAAATTTTGTTTATTTCTTGGATGAAAAATATTTCTAAAGCACAAGACAATCGATTTAGAAACAAAGAACAATGTTAGTGATAGTCTTATCCTGTGAAGATTCATAAAAATTCATAGACAAGTAACAATCTGAATGACCGTATTATGTTTTAGAATTGTATGAAATTCAAAAACAATAAAATGTGAGCGATCGTCTTACGCTTTAGAAATGCATGAATTTCGAAAACAGATAACAATGTTATCGTCTTATGTTTTTGAGTTGTATAGAGTTCATAAACGAGTAAAAACGTGATAGATCATCTCATGTTTCACAAACATAGGAAATTCGGAAACGAATTAGATGTGAATGATCGCCTTATGTTTTATAACTGCATAAAATTCAAAAACGAAAAACAATGCGAGTGATCGTCTAATGTTTTAGAACTGCATTAAATTCAGAATCAAAGTACTTATGTTTCACAACTGCATGAAATTCGGAAAAGAATGAAATGTGAATGATCGCCTTGTGTTCTAGAACTATATGTAATTTATAAAATTATTGACTCATCTTTTAGAAATGCCTGAAATTCAGAATCAAATTGCAATTTTAGTGATCGTCTTATGTTTTAGAGCTGCATAAAATTCATAAATAAGTAGCAATGTGAATAATCGTCTATTTTTTAACAACTGTGTGAAATTTAGAAACGAATTAGATTTGAATGATCCTTTATGATTCACGACTGCATGAAATTTAAAAAAAAATTGTGCGTGATCGTCTTATGTTTTAGAACCGCATGAAATTCATAAACAAGTAAAAATATCATAAATGGACTTTTGTTTCACATCCATATGAAATTCAGAAAAGAATGAAATGTGAGCGAATGTCTTATATTTTATAACAGCATGAATTTCAGAAACAACTTACCATGTGATTGATCATCTTGTGTTTTAGACCTTTATAGAGTTCATGAACAAGTAAAACTTTGATTGATCGTCTTGTGTTGCACAAGGGTATAAAATTTAGAAGCGAATAAAATGTAAATGATCGTCTTATGTTTTAGAATTGCATGGCATTATAAAAAAATAATAATGTAAATGATTGTCTTATGATTTAGAACTGCATGAAATTCAGAAACAACTAGAAATATGAGTGCTCTCGTTTTTTAGAACTGTAAGCTATTTATAAACAAGTATAAACAAATAAAATGTGAGCGATCGTCTTATGTTTCACAATTGAGCATCTGAGGCCAAGAACAGTATTAAGTACGAATTTCCGGAATTTGAAAAGAAGGGTGCTCATTTTTCAAGCTATCTCAGAGAAGACGAGTTCAAATTTATATTTTTTGCAGATAATTATTCTTCATAAAAAAACAATAGACCTATAGTTTATGAAAAAAGTATATAGATCCTAAATTACAGTTCACTGAAAGTTGAATAAGTTTTTTCACACATTTTCCAGTTTTCTGAGAATATTTTCGAAACTGTTGTAGATATCACTGAAGTAAGACGATACTCGCAAACAAATTTGTTGATCAGTGATCATCGATATCAGCTTTGTTTATAACGTTTTATGCCTTTTGGCTT
This sequence comes from Druon quercuslanigerum, assembly GCA_010014905.2. Taxonomy (NCBI): domain Eukaryota; kingdom Metazoa; phylum Arthropoda; class Insecta; order Hymenoptera; family Cynipidae; genus Druon; species Druon quercuslanigerum. Next base: position 20,813 of record JAAAKG020196165.1, read on the forward strand.
TAAGGAAATTTTATTTTTGTCTTTATTTAAATCAAAAACTGCGTCACGTAGTATAAGCTTGTTCCTTTATCTCGACCTTTAATTCCAATTTTCAATAATTTTTAGCATCGATAAAGTAGTCTTTTTATAAAAAATCCAACGATGAAAAAATAAACACAGGGAGTAACTCATTTTTACATCATTACTAATAAAAAGATAAAAATAGGTGAAAATAAATACAATAATTTAAAAAGCAAATAAGTTTGTGTTGGATTTGATTTTCTTTTGGTGTACATAACATGAATTTCATTGATATTAACAAAAAATTGGGGAAATGGTATTGATGTTATTGGAGGGCCAGTGAAAAAAATAAAATAATTTTATACAATTAGTCAAAAACTTAGGTCTACTATATTACAAAAATATTTTTTGATAAATTGTAAAATTCATGGAGTGTTTCCGAAAAATATATTTGACATTAACAAACGAATCTGTTTTGAATTCAAAAACAAAAGAAAGAAGTAAAATTAGATATAAATACAGACAAATTTTAAAATTCTCTCTTAAATTTGACTATTAAATATTGTTATTTACAAATCCAATTTTTAAATATTAATATAAAAGAAATCATACGAAAATTAATCCAACAAGTACCTGCTTTTATTATCAAAGAATGTTTTGAAACGGAAATCAAACTGAATCAAAAAGCCATTAATGATAATAAAAAACATAATACATTTTTTTTAAGTATTCTTAAAGATCAAGGAGATGTTCAAAAGTTGTTTCTTAATATTCACTTTATTCTTTTCCATGATCAACCTGGTCCCTGGTTTTTGAATATTTCTAAGGTGACTATTCCACATAGAGTTACTGATATTTTGTCATTAGGTGATGGTTTTAGTAACAAATTTGGTGAAAAAAATTACAGTCAAATACGACACTAGAAAAAGAATTGAATGAAGTTTTAAGTGAAACAAAAATTTTTCTCAATAATCATGCAGAATTAATGATTACAAAATCAGATAAAGGTTCTATTAGGATAGCTATTCATAAAGATATTTATGTTCAAAAAATGTTACAAAATTTTAATGATGAAGATAGTTTTTAAATAATTCCAAATAATCCAACTAAATTCCTTCAAAAAGGGACATTTAAAATCCTAAATAGTAAGAGAACTAAAAAATTTTTAGGGAATAATATTGCGCGTTGTGATATTGATACAATGAGTACTCATATTTCATTAGCTTATGGCCTTGTTAAAACACATAAAACTGATTATCCAATACGACCAGTTATTTCTACAATATGTTCTTCAACTAGAAAATTAGAAGAGTTTTCAAACAATATTATTAAAAAATCAATTAAAACTTCTAGAAACTAGATAAAAAATAGTTACACTTTTTTGAAACTAATTAAAAATGTAATAATACCTGTCGAACATATTTTTGTGTCTTTTGATGTAATAAAAGAAAGAGTTGAAAATTCTATAATTAAACGTTGGGAATCGATTAAAATTAACACGAAAATTCCCAAGAAACAATTTCTTGATGGTATTAAGTATGTTTTTTGTTCTGTCTATTTCAAATTTAACAATAAAATTGATTTTAATATTCATTCTTATGCCAGATATGTTGATGACTCAGCACTTAGTGTTTATAAGAATAAATTAGAGACTTTCTTAAATGCTTTTAATAGCATACATCCAAGAATACAATTCACAGTTGAAATTCAATCTGAAGGAAAATTACATTTTCTTGATATGACCTTAATTAAAACCGATAAAAGACAGATAATCACAGATTGGCATAGGAAAACTATCTGTTTAGGAAGAACACTTAGTTTTCTTTTCAATCATTCTATTCAAAATAAGATAGGAGTTGTTACAAACTTAATTGATAGATCTTTTCAATTATCGAATCCAATTTTTCATGAAAAAAATATAGAAATATGTAAACAAATTTTGTTTCTTTTATTATATGAAAAACATTAATAACAAACAAATTACGAGAAATAATGAAGAATATAATACTTTTAACACTATTGTTATTCCATTTTTTGGTAAAATCTCGAAAATCCTTAAATCAATGTTAGTTATTTAAAAACAGAGAAGGGGATAAAGCAATTAATTTGAAAAGGGATCTCTTAAGATACAGCAAAGTATGGGATAGAGTCATTGATTGGATATAAATAATTTACTGTTAATTTTTTAATTAAAAAATGAACCTTTTTTTTGAAGAATCATTTCTCAATAAACATATAGACTATATTGGAATTAATTATTTTTCAGAGAATATCCATTGAAATCATTTATTTTTAGGTTACTTCATCTTTTTGTTTTATACCTCAGTTTATCCTATAAATTACTCCCTGATAAGGAGGTCTAAATTGGCCTCGAAACATGTTGGTCCCCAAGTAGTATAAAAAGGACGGAGAAAGAGAAAGAGTGAGAGGTTGGTGAGATAGTTTAGAAATCTATTTTTTAATGATTGAATTGTTTTCATGTTCTTATGCATAAAACTATTCTTGAAAAAATTGATTATTTTCCAATCTGAAAATACAAGATTGTAAAGAGAGACACTAAACAAATGATATTTTTTCCAATCTATAGGTTTTGCTAATAAATATCGAATGCTTTCTTTTAATTGAGTTGTGAATGTTACCCCAATTTTCAGGGAAGAAATCTCTTTATTAGATTCTTATATTAATAAAATATTAAAAATTGAAATCAAATAAATAACAACCTTTTAATGTTAGAAATATTTAGAAATGTGTTATGTGTGGATTAATAATTTTCAATGTTATTGATAATATGATAATCTAAATGCATGGGTTTAGAATCAACCAAAAAAAGATTTTAAAAAAGTAATTTTTGTAAAAATGGAGCAATGAAATTTCTTCTTCAGGACAGCAGACTACTGTGTTGCTGATAGGAAGGATTGCTTCTCTATTCTGAACTTTAATATACATCAGATTATTGTAGATAATATGTGCGGCTTTCAGCATCATAGACTGAAGCGAAAGCTTCGCTAAGTCCTCTTCATAATGCACTACACTAAGTCGTCGAACGTACAAGCCAGACAAGGTGCTAAACTGCAAGTTTTCTGCTTCATAGAAACCATAAATTACTTATCACAATATCTGGTTCATTACTCTTAAACAACAAAAAGTCACACGTCATGCGTCCACGAAGCTATCGATTTTACAAGTTTCTGATGAGATTTTACTACAGGCGTGGATTCAGTAAAGTGACATGGGGGGGGGGGCATAATTACAAA